>CALYDF020006851.1:0-13024 GCA_944474145.2 Dicrocoelium dendriticum | reverse complement strand
GCGACTGAGCTGAAATGCAAGGCTTGGATGTAGGGCGATGTTTGCAAGCAGGGATGTTGGAAGCAGCCGAGTCTTGCACCATAGGCTGGGTTGATTCTTCAGAAGACGCGCAAGAGTCTTCGCCGAGCCCAGGTTCCATGTGGGCAAACTTGTGGCGGTCGGCTTCTCGTTTACCGTGACGGTCGATGATAAAGACGCGGTCTTTACGCTGCAGAACCTTGAAAGAACCTTCGTAAGGTCACTCAGTGGTCTGCATAGACCATCGAGGCGAAGAAAAACGAACGGACAATGCTGCATATCTTGTGGAACAAAAGATTTGCGTTGTTGTTCTCTAACTTCGGGAAGCTTGTACTGGCGCATGCTCGCGGCTAGCTGACGTGCACAATTTGCGTCGTAACGGGGAATTCTGTGACTAACGGAGAAGAAATCGTCAAGTAAGCTCAGTGGTTGTCCATAGACTAACTCGGTGCTAGACGTACGTAGATCGGCCTTTATGGCGGATCGCAGCCCAAGGACGATCTAGGCAGCACCTCAGTCCATCTCAGCTTATTGGCGGCGCTGAGTGACGCTTTCAACTGTCGGTGGAAACGTTCCACCCTGCCGTTCGCCTGCGGATGATAGGCGGTCGTGCGAATGCGTCGGCATCCAATGAGTTTAAGAAGATCGTTAAAGATCGAAGATTCGAAATGCGGACCACGGTCTGTCGTCCTTGTAGCTAGACAGCCGTGTGAAGCGACCCAGCGCTCGACGAAAGCGCTCGTTACGGTTTCCGCAGCTATGTTAGGGGTGGGAACGGCTTCAGGCCAACGGGTGCAACGACCGATCAAAGTCCTAGTGTAGACCACTCCTTTGGACGGGGCAAGCCGTTCCACTATGTCAAGATGGACATGAGCAAATCGCGCTGAAACGAATGGAAAGCGACCAAGCGAAGCGGACACGTGCCGCTGAATCTTGGCTTGCTGACAGATGAGACAGCTGCGTGCCCAACGCGTAAGATCGCATTGCACTTATCTCCCGGAGACAAGCTTAGCAGTAGCCTTAATGCCGGAGTGGGCGATACTGTGGAGGGTGTCGAAAACGGTACGGCGAAATGTTTCCGGAAATACTAGTCGAGGTCGTCCGGTAGATTTGTCGAATAAAATTGTACCATCAGATGACGGCAAAGAGTACGGCGATGTTTTCAAAGAAGAATCACAGAGTTGTGCACGCGGACTAACCGACCGTAAAGTGCAATCGCATGCGTCGGACGTTGCCTGCATTTGACTGCTATGATCCGTTATGCAAACAGTCCAGGAGAATAAACTTTGTAGAGAAGGTGTGGTGAACTACGAGTTCCAGATATCCGTAGAGTTGAATGGAGCCTATGGCGACTAGCTCCTGCTAAACAGAGCTAATGGCTCTAGGAGAGGTAGCATCAGTGGCTGGTAAAGCCATATGATTGAGACGTATTGTCACTAGTGGATACCAACTGTCAGGTATAAATCAACAAGCGAGCGAAGAGCAGAGAGACAGACATTCTAGGAAATAGAAGGTAGTAGGGCTAATTGGTGGCTCCTTCAAAGCTACAGATACGCACAGTGATGCATGGAATCAACAACGGCTAACTGCTGCCAAAAAGAGTTGAGGAGAGTAATGCGAACGGCAGATAAGTGCGGTGGTGGAGAAGTCAGTGGCCAGCCATTGCATTTGGATAAGTCTTCAGTTACTAGTGGAACCTACGGTGGCAGAGAATAAGTCACCAAACCAAAGAAGTTGTGCTGCGAACAGTCTAAGAGGATAAGCTTTGTAGATAAGGTGTGGTGAACTCTGAGCTCCAGATATCCGTAGATTTGAATGGAGCTTATGGCGACTAGCTCTTGCTAAACAGAGCTAAGGTCTCTAGGAGCGGGGGTATCGGGGGCTCGTGAAGCCATATGATTGAGACGTATTGTCACCAGTGGATACCAACCGTGTCAATGAATAACTCAAGAAACGAGTGAAGATTAGAGAGACAGACATTCCAGGATATAGACGGTCGTAGGGCTAATTGGGGGCTCCTCTAAAGCTACAGATGCGCACAGAGATGCATGGCGCCAACGACGACTAACTACTGCCAGGAAAGTTTGTCGACTTTAAGGCAAACGGCAGGTAACGGCGGTAGGAAAGAGAGATCTGTGGCCAGTACATGCATTCGGATTAATTCTTTAGTTTCCAGTAGAACCTACGGGGGCACAGAACAGGTCACCAAACCAGCTGAGCTTTAATGCAAACAGTCCAAGAAAATAAACTTTGTAGAGAAGGAGTGGTGGACACTGATCATCAAATGGAGTACCTTGTCAAATGCTTTCGAAAATTCGACGAATACCACATCCAGCGCGAGGCCGTTATCCACTGCATCCGCCCAATTTTCTCTAGCCGCCAGTAGCTTAGTCAGGTACGAACATCCCTTCCGGAATCCGTGTTGCACATTGCTAAGTAGATTAAATCTACTCAGATGACTCTCCAATGAATCTCACACCAGTTTCTCGAGGAGTTTGACTACTACACTCGTCAGACTAACTGGCCTGTAATTTGCATGCAGACCCCTGTCCCCATTTTTGTAAGTGGAACAGATGACAGCTTCCTTCCATTCGGAAGGCAATGCACATCGGCCAAGCGAGCGGTCCACTTAGTTCCGCAGCCAACTCATGTAAGTTTCGGGTGAATTAAATCAGGCCCAGAGGCCTTCGAAGGATTCAGCCCATTTAACAGTCGACGAACTTCCGTCTCCGCTACAATAAATTCAGATAGTTCTGCACCCTCTGGGGTCCTGCAGACCAGCTCAACGCATGCCAAAGAGGTTTCCCTTACAAACGCTGTCGCATATTGCCGACTAAGTACGCAGGCCTTGTCACAGTCCGTATATGCATTAGTACCGTCATCACGCACCAATACTGGAATTGATATGTTCGAAACGCAACCCCTTTTGACATAACTGAAGAAGCTTTTTGGATTCTTTAAAGCTTCGTCCGTCAAGCCATTTTCTGGATGCTTAAAAGTTTGCCTAATCCAGCTCAGCCTGCAAGTTTAACTAAGGCTACCTACCCTGCTAGCACATGAAGTCTTTTTTCGGTCATCAAAGTCCATCAAAAGTCCTTCTAAGTCATTCAGTAAATTATTAGTGGTTACTTGCTCTACTCCATATTCCAACAAAGGGTGTGCATATGTGTGTAGGTTACGTTAACTGATAAATAAGAATAACATTGTTTAGCCGTTTTATTCTGTCGAAAAATCGTAGATGGTTTCTTAGAATGGGTCATGATCCAACCTTTTGAACTTTGCCGCGCCCTTAAATTTTCAGGGTCTTCTGACACCACTCCGTTTGGTTACCAATCCTGCTTCGCTGTAGTTTACTTCTTTTTTTGTTGTGCATTTTCGACACTTGAGAAACAAGTTTAAGTTGGTAAGAAGCCTTTTTGACGTGGGTTAGATATAAGAAGCGCCGTAAGTGGTTTTCTTACAATATTGCAAACATACTTTGTTCAGCTTAGTTTTATTTCCCAAGCTTTGTCGTTGGTTTACCCTAGCTGCTATCGCCCTAACGCACAGTTTGCGCATTGTTATCTTCACTTGCGCGATTACTCGTACTCTACCTAGCTAGCCTCACTATGAGCTTCTTTTCTCTTTTGCAGGGCGCATTTGCTTAGTAATATCGGTGGCGACATTGCAGGAAGTTTCGGTGTTTCTACCCATCCAGGTCTTTTTATATGTACGTCGCCACCTTGAACATAAAGTTTGATGTTCATCATTTTTAATGAGACCTCAGTGTACAAACCGACAATGGCCTTTCATGCTGCCTAGTGACCGCACATTGCGGGATCGGCATTTGCACGCGAAAAGACGCCTCGGACAAATTGATCAAAGGGATTGTCCTGTGGAGGGTATAGCAAATGATATCCCAGCGCCTACAATATGTGAACCGTTAACATATACCGGTAGCTTATAGTCTGCCTATGTTATTGCTGGTTACCTCATGTAAGAAACCACAGGGCGTTCGTGCACAAATGACATACAGGTACAACGAAGCCCGCAGAGTGCCGTAGCGCAGCGGAGTACAACGGCAGTGCTAGCCATTGATAGTGGTGTACGGGTTTCATCATCAGAATTGGAAGCGGAGCAATCACTTATCTGCAGGGACGCCTATTGCATTGCAAGCACTGACGTTCTGGAAGAATTAAGACAATGGGTGCGAAGCACATGACCCAGCATTTCTTCCGTGAACAAGTTGCTTACAACCCTTCGCAAGCGCATGCCTTGGATACCGAAAAATTACCGAACGCTTATGAGAACTCCAAAAACTGTGCAGCACGTTAGCATTGGTGCTGGTGCATATGGACACACTGGGCTGCTGCGGGGTCTATGCAGTATTTACCAGGATGGTGACATACATCCACCGGAAAAGGTTGTTATCCAGCTGCACATGGATGCTTTCACTCCGTTCAACTCCTCGAAAGTACAGAGCTGGCCGATTCAGTGTTGATCTAATTTCCCGTGAAGTCAAAACCATTTGTGGTCGGTGTTTACGGTGGTCCTGAGAAACCGGACGTGAAGGAATTTCTAACTCCCCTGATACGTGATTTGCAGGGGCTGCTGTCAACGGAATTCACGGTTCCTGCATGCTCCATATCTGTTGAATTAGGGGCTGTTATATGTGACGCGCCTGCTCGAGCACATGTGAAGAGGACGAAAGGGCACACAGGGTAAAGCGGTTGCGGCAACTGCATTCAGAGAGATAATTATGTCAACCGGAAGGTTATCTTCCCATCTACCACATACCGCCTCAGGTCTCATACATCGGTTTTGAACAGGAAGCGATCTTAGGTGTCCCCTTTTGGATACCTCGGTGTTGATATGGTTTCGGAATTTCCTACTAACTACATGCATTGCGTGTGTTTAGGGGTGGTGCGACGTATAATTGGTTTATGGATAGGGGCACCGGCATGGAAGAAATTGAAATTACCTAATGCTACATTGCGTGCTATAGATTACTTATTGCTACAAAATACGACTGCATGTCCACGTGACTTCCCTAGGCGTTGCATAGGTATAGCTATGTTTAAAGGTTGGAAAGCCTTGGAATTTAGGCAGTTTGTGTTATACGCCGCGCCTGCACTGTTGCTTAACGTGCTACCGGGAGATTATTACGACATTTTACACTTTCACCTTGGAATATACATTTACGTCACTCGCTGTTGCATAAGCATTACTGGTCTTTTGCGAAACGGTCGGTGCTTAATTTCATACACAGGTACTACCGCCTGTACGGGAAAGACTAGATGATGTTCAGCGTTCACTGCCTAAGCCACCTAGCATTAGATGTGAATGTGCAGGGAATGCTTTATGATTTCTCCGCATTTCCATTTGAGTCTTATATAGGCGTCCTGAAGCGTGTAGTGGGTAACGAACGAAACCCCACGGTGCAGCTTTTGAGACGGTGCTTGGAATATGCAGACCTTTCCACTTTATCGCATTGACCTGAATCTCAGGGTACTCGCATAAAACATCTTGCATTAACACGTCTTAATGTGTTGATTCGAAATGGTATTACGTACGCATGCAGCGCATCTGATAACATAATCCTCGTATCTGATTACCCGTATTGCATTGCCCGGTTTGACCATATAAGCTCAGAATGTGAGACCATTGTTTGTAAAGCTTTCAGAGGCGTGCATGCTTTGTGCCATCTCCGTTTGCAACATATTTGCAGCCTCAGGCATCAGCGATGAGCTGCAATCATTCCGTGTGGGGGATATACTTTGCAAAGGTGTGTGTTTCTCTGTTAATGACCTTGTTGCGGGCCCATCAAAAATCCCCGCAAAAACGCGCCAGAAACCCCGGCAGAATGGCTGCGGGAAGCGGGGTCCAGTTCCTCCCCCAACGCAGCAGAGCTCAGCCACTCCGAGACGCGGCCCAACTGCGCACCATTCGACAATGCTCATCTGTAAACTACCACCTCTTCGTGGTGACTGTTTTCCCTAACTTAATAACCCATTGCATTGGCTGTGCTTCGCTCTTTGTTGGTCGTAAAAGGGCCTACAGAGGACCACTTACCTTTTCTTTCTCTTCGCCTCAGTTGGGAGTCAGTCGGGGCACGTGAATGCGTGTGAGCCGTTAGCTGGACAGCCTTCGCGTCTAAGTCATTAGCGCGCGTCTATCGTAACCCCCTCTCGTGTGCCTCCGTTCCGAGGCTCAGCGTCTATCCGAACAAGTGCGGCTAGGATCGTTCACACGCTCGCTCAATTTTCCGTCTCATCGGCTAAGCTAGCGTCATCAGGTCAGGGCAACTCCGTTTGATTGGCCAGCGTTACAAGTCGTCAGCGTAGGCGTGCTCCAACCATGCCAGCGACAATCTTATCAGGCAATTACGCAATTAGAACAGAGGCGGCGTTCCCTCAATTATAGCAGACCTCTTATCTATTGTTCCCCTGTTGCATACCTTTAGAACTCCGGATGATAATACGTAAAGAATTGTGAACTTTCAGGGTCCCTATATGTTCATTTATACTTTGCTCTACTTGTGTTTTTTATTGATTTCCTGACCTTTTATTTTAATGCGTATGCTTATTTTTTATTTCCTTGGACTGAGTTTTAATGTCCTCTTATTTACCCGCTGACTTGGGACTCCTTTTCAACGAGTTGTACTTATCCTGTTACACGAGGTCTTTTAATACCTCTTTATACAGTGTGACCGCGGTGCGTTCACCGGAGACTGACATGTATTCACTTCACCTAATGAGCGACAATACATCCTCATACGGTGGTTCCATTACACTACTGCTTTGGGCAAGTGTGGGTGCTGCGGTACGAAGCAACATTGGAACTAGGTACAAGATCGTAACTATATTCGGCTGATAGGCAAATGAAGGGCTGTTAACCGAGTGAATGGTCTACGCGCATGGGGATGGCAAACCACAGGGCGCTGCATGCACTCTTAATAGCAAAGATCTGCGTAAGCAAGCGCTGGACAAAGTAAGACAATATGAACAACCCGGAATGGCCTCTACCAGCGCCGACGCAAGTAACATGCACATTATCTTAAACGGGTTGACAAATTTTCAAAGGCGATGCGTTATACCGCATAACTTTTCAGCAGACAGCAAGAGCGTTGCGGATTGGGGGCTCATGTACAGACAATAGGTATTTAATAAACGTTTCGTTGCTATTCCATCTTTCTCATAATCAGTGTTTGTGCAAACGGACTTGCATAAGTCATCTATTTCAGTTCATAGCCTCATTAACATATGGCGTCGATTACCTAAAAACGTCCACCGGATCCACGGTTACAACCATAAACAGCTCTGGGCTGCTTGAGGACGGTCGCCGGGAGTTGCTAAGAAACGTCCCCCTCGGAATATATAAACGCTGTGAGGGAACACGGGCCGATCGACGAGGATTGTACGTTCGACAAGGTGACTATACTTCGGCAAAACAGTAAGTTCTGTGTTGTCATAAGCCTTCACTGGATTTCAATCATGCTGATGGAATAGACAACTCCGTCGAACTTTCGAACCTACCCAAAAACACGGATTCAACCGACGACAAGGGCACAAACTCGAGAAGAAAAATGCGAAATCCCATTTCATTACAGCCGTATATCACAGCGTTTGATTTCGGACGACAGTGACGTTAAGCCACAATGGAAGCGCATGGTTCCCACAGCAGTTCCCTATTGCTCTCCACCTATCTTTTCTTTAATTGATTTAGCCCGCTCGATGCGTAAAATCCCACGTCAGTCGTCTTCCCAACAACACAACATGTGTGGATACAAACCAGCTTATACGGGTAAGGGGTATATATATCTCAATCTTAAACTTCAGCGTCCAATACTGCATCTCACTGTGGTTAAAATTCGAACCCACGGATTCGGAAAACGGACTCGGGTTGGTACTTACACTTTGTAGCTTGAGTGTTCTAGTCCTAGAGTCTACCTCTGACTCTTCTTTCATCACCGTTCCTACAAGCGTTTGGAATGGCATTCACCGTAAGCATGTACTTGAGGTTCCACCATTTTCCTGCATGCAATATGGACTAAACAAAGAATAAAATGGCGTCCATAAATGACTGCTCCCACATTTCTAAAACAGGGTATACACTTGCAGGTAATGTTCAGAAACTTATGGAGACACTGCAGTATGTGAATAGTTGCAAGAGATCGATGGCTGCGACCATTGCCGGGCAACCAGGGCAGCAGGCAACGCAGCTTCCTTTGCCAATTACATCGGTGGAGGAACTATAGTCGTTCGATATGATAATGTAGGATGCAGAACGCAGACAACAAATGGTAGGATTCTTTGATACCTCACGTTTGCATGCGGCATACTTATCTGGAATGTGTGCATGGAGACACGTTGTGGGAGACTGTACGCCTCATGATGCAGCGTCTTCTAACGCGGTCATTGATGGCGGAGATCCATTACTTCGTTTCTTACAACAAACACGGCTTCCGGAAAATGAAGCTATTCACCGAAATGCAAGGTAAGCAACAACTTTGCCCTTTCCTCCCTGTCCTAGCTGCTCTATTAAAACGATTCTCCGAAAGCAATGTGCTACGGAATGAACTAATGCAATATGCCAGGGAATACTTGAAATCGATTCGTGGCAACGCATGGTGCGACACTGCCAAGGGTTGTGCAAGCAGCCAGCAGGTATGAAATGGGGGATTACTTATTAACATTCCTCAAATAAGGCACGCCAATTGGTGGACTTGGACTGCCCAGACGACAGCATGAAAGAGGCGTAACCGTTTCAAACGGAACATGGACCTTTGTAGTCAATATTGATGTGCTTCCATTTAATGTATCCACTACCATGCGTCGGTAAACGGACTTCTCACTGTGAAATCACCGGAGTCCATTCCCGCTAGCTTTTTGCTTCGTGGGACGGAAATACTGAGACATCACTATGAGTAGTGGGACTATAACCTGTGCGCCGTGTTAAACATGATTTCCTCCATTCAGTAGCAGCAGCATGTGCATCATGAAACCACGCTTTCTTCTGTCATTCAGTTTGTTACGCCGCATGCGAAGGAATGTCATATGAGCGGTTAGCAATGCCTCGCACGTTTTCATGGTATCAGTAAGCGACATTGATACCTGCGTTACATAGTATTATTAACAGGAGCGCGGGTAGGGATTTCAGCTCCTCATCCAGCGATGTGCGAGCTTGGGTAAGTAGCCAATATGTGGAGCATACAGGGGTATCGGCTAGGCGCGGCGAACTGGAGTACCGCCTAGGTGCGTGCGTTGCGTCGTGCGTGCGTGCGTAGCGTCGTGTTGCGTGCATGGCTATGGGTACACGCCACACAAGGTCAACCGTCAGTGACCATTCATGCTCCGCTGGTGTGTCTGTCGTCCACTGTGTAACCTAGATTTCTGTTTGGACACGGCGTATAGTCCTTCGCTATGTACTTAGTGAAGCTGCAGTAGAAGGACAAATTTCGCCCTCAGAATGGTCGCCAAAGTCCTTAACCATGGATTCAGGTTTATATTTGACGATTAAGGACTTTACACCCATTTTCGCCTTCAAAGTCCTTTTTGTCACTCCAGGTCACTATACTGACCTCGAGGTTGTCCAGTTTGTCTATGAAAAATCTCATTAAAATATGATGGCATGCTGTATATAGACAACTTACGAATCTTGCCTGGTCGCACGATGGCTACGTGTGTTTGGATCACACAGACGAATCGCATTCGTGCGTTTCCGGCTTTTACGCTACAAAGAATGTTGCTGCGGATCGGCTGGTGACTAGAACTTTCCACAATATATAACCATTTTTATGGTGTCTACAGTTAGCGGGATTTTACTTTTCGACAACAAATATTTATCTCGTACTTGTATTCATCCTTTCACGACTTATCCTCGGTGCTAGACGAACCTGACATTACAGCGGCCGAACGATTCATCTATAGACGTATAACGGTAACATGGTGGTTATAAATGGCTTCGCGAATCACGGTTCAAGTTCAAGTTCGGGTGGAACTGGAACGACAGTAGAATCCCGTAACTGTTCCATCTTGCTTGGATGGTTGAGCCAAGAATAGATAAAGTGCTCAGCGTTATTGACGGCTCTAAAACGGAACACCCGTATCACTCCGTCCATGGTCCACACTATGCATCATAATACCAAGTTAAGATTTCAACGTCAATTCAGCAAGTTCCTTAAGCCCTGAGGCCCATGTGTAGAAACATGAAATTGCTCATATATCAGGAACCTTATCTTGCGTCTATTGGCTTGCTTGCCGCCATCATGTTAGCGCAAAAAGAACTTTGAAGGCGAAAATGTGTGTAAAGTCCTTAACCGTCAACTATAAACATGTTTTCTTTGGTAAGGACTTTGGCGACCATTCTGAAGGCGAAATTTGTCCTTCTACTGCAGCTGCATTAAGTACACAGTGATGGGTTTTACACCGTGTCCAATCAGAAAACTAGGTTAAACAGTGGAGGACAGACACCCCAGCGGAGCATGAATGGTCACTGACGGTTGACCTTGTGTGGCGTGGACTAATAGCCATGCACGCACCACGACGCTACGCACGCGCGCACGCGCGCACGACGCAACGCATGCACCTATGCGGTACTCCAGCACGCCGCACCTAGCCGCTACCCCTGTACGCTCCACGTATTGGCTGCCTACCCAAGCTCGCACCTCGCTCTATGAGGAGATGAAATCCATACATGCGCTTCCCGTTATTAATACTATGTAACGCAGGTATCAATGGCGCTTACTAATGCCATGTAAACATGCGAACATGCAAACCGCCCATTTGATATTTTTCGTATTATAATCATTTCATCATCACACACGTTAGCTAGCTGTGGGGACCACCTCAGCTGCCGTGCCGCAGTGCACAGAAAAAAGGAGAGATATAAAAGAATGCAACTGGTTCAAGCCGGCGGGGCTATCGGTAACGGGTGGGCATCGTTCTGGTAAGCTACTAGCCGGCTGCTGTGCATCAAAAAAGTTTCTGTGCAAAATTATATATGGCTAAATGATGAGATCGTGGTTGGAGGGGGTGGCTAAGAGGGATGGAGAGGGACAAAGCAACTCACAGCATGAACACCACTGAGATCGGCTCCTAGCCATATCAGCAAGTGTGTCCAACCAAACGTGTTCATCGTCTTTCGGACCCCATCCAAGGAGCCGAACCGCTTCAACCGAGACCAGCTCAGAAGTGAGGGCTAAGTCATCGCTTGGCCACCCCACCTCTTCTTCCATCCACACCCCCGGTGAGCAAACAACGCATGTCGCGGGTGTCGGTGGGCTGGCATGCGTAACACATGGCCGAGCCATTGGAGCCTGTTGCGTGAAATGACGGTGCTGAGCGGATCAGCTCCTTTATCTGTGCCATAAACAAGGCGTCGAACACGCTCGCTACTCATACGGTGTTCCCACCAAATTTGAGCTAAATTACGAAGGCACCGGTGCTCGAATTTAACTAGCCTCTTCAGGTCCCCTGCTTTAAGCGACCAGGTTTCGCAACCGTACAGTAGGGTCGAACGTACCGCTGCATTGTACACTCTACCCTTCAGAGCAAGAGTGATGTCGCGCCGGCGCCATAAGTGGCGAAGGTTAGAAAAAGCGCTCCGAGCTTTTGCCATACGATTCGTGATATCATCTTTAATCCCACGGGCGCTGATACCACTTCCCAGGTAGTTGAAGTTTTGAATAAATTCCAGCTGATCCCCACCAACGGTCAGCAAAGCAGGCACTCCATCCTAATCTTGGAGAAACGCTTTGCACTTCGAGGGTGCGAAGCAAAGCCCGAAGTGACGGACGGCTGGAGCTGATCTGTCTAGGGCCGCTTGGCACGTTTGTAATCTGTCACGGATTAGGAAAATGTCACCAGCATACTCTAAGTCAAGAAGTCGTTCTCCTGGGAGCAGATTCACACATTCTAAGTCGTGTCCTGTGAGCGCGATTTCCATGACTTCGTCAACAGCGAAGTTGAAGAGGAAAGGTGACAGCGGGCATCCTTGGCTCACGTCGCCGGAGATATTAATGGTCAAGGACAACTTGCCGTAAGCCCTCGCTCTGCCCGAGATACGCCCATATAATGCTCGGATATTATATTCACCTATTTCTCAGGTACACATTTCTTGAGTGGACAGTTCCAAAGTGCATGTCTATCCACAGAATCGAATGCGCTGTTGATGTCGAGGAACACGACTACGGTGGGCCGCCAATACAAGTGACGGTGCTCCAACAACTTATGCAAAGTAAAGATGTGGTCAATGCAGCCACGACCTCAATGAAATCCAGCTTGCTCTTCACGAATCTGGCTTTCACGAGTGCCAGTCAGTCTGTGAAGGATGACAGAGGCAAGCAATTTGGAGGCGATGGAGGTCAGACGGATTCATCTATGGTTGCAGCATTACGATCGTCAGCCTCCCTAGAAAGCTGGGACTATGACAGAGGGGCTTCAATCGGTTGGGATAATTTCCTGCTCCCAAATTTTTACTAGTAACTCGTGTAGATCATCCACAAGAACAGGTACTCGAATTTGAAGAGGGATGGAGGAAGATCATCCGGTTGTGCGGCTTTGTTCAACTTAAAACAGTTCCATCGCAAGTTCAACTTCTGAGCGAGAGGGTGGATCCAAATGGACGGCTTAGGGAGCTGGGCGATCACTGGCCGATGAAGAATGGAATTATTCCTACCGATTAAATTGCTTTCCAAAGTGCTCAGCCCAACGCTCTAAGCGTTTTGATAAGTTGTGGATGGGCTGTCCACTCTCGTCACGTATAGTTTCATTAACACCAGGTCTCCTGCTGCCCGTTTCCCTTATCAGAAGGAAAAACTTACGATGGTTACCAAGTGCAGCGGCCATTTCCATCTCTGACGCACGATAAGAATACAAGGATTCGCGGTCTCTCTTCAGGCTAGCACGGAGTTTTGCCCGGAATTCCTTGCCAGTTCCACTGTGTTCGCTTCCAGCCGGAATTTGCCGGCGAGCATCTATAAGTTCCAGAGACTGTGAAGAGTCCCAAGGTACATGTTGGTGATTAG
>CALYDF020006850.1:0-13000 GCA_944474145.2 Dicrocoelium dendriticum | reverse complement strand
TCCTTGTGCACATTAATTGAAACAAACTACGATTGTGTCTCTTTTTCTATGAATATCATGTTTTTATACATGAAAGCTGCCCTTTTGGCATTTATATTTTTATTTTATTTTGGGAATAGCTATTTCATCATTGTTTGTGAATCAGACGATGTAATAACTGCGCATGTCTAGTCGTAACATCACTCAAGATTGCGTCATACTTTTTATGGTTAGTAAGGTTTTTGTTTCAACTTCTTGTTTTTTGTGTTTCAGTCATTGTTTGAGATGGACGTGACTCCCAGAAGGCGCATGAAGATTGTGACCTTGCACGAACACACAGACAAGACCTACAGGGACATAGCAAGAATAGTAGGCGTCAGTTTGGCAACCGTCAGCCGTGTGGTCAAAAAGAAAAAGGAAACGGGATGCATTTCGCAAAAACGCAAAGGGAAATGTGGTCCTAAGAGGAAAACCACTGCCAGGGATGACGCTTACCTAATACGGGAAAGTGTTAAAGATCCTCGAAAGACTAGTGACGCATTAAAACGTGATTTGGGGGAGAGAGGAATAGAAATCAGTTCTTCAACGGGATCTGGCCCCGTGCCACACATCAAAAATGGTCAAGACTTTTTTCAATACTAATCAAATAACCATCTTGGACTGGCCTGGGAATTCACCAGATTTAAACCCCATTGAAAATATGTGGTCTATTTGCAAGCAACGCCTTCGTGGCATGGACTGTACGACAAAGGAGAAACTTATTCAAGCTTTAATTCAAGTTTGGTACAGGGACCCAAGATGTTGAAATACGCCAGATCCGTCAGGAAATGTCTTTTTTAGTTCTGGAACAGCTCTTCTTTGGAGAACTTCTATATATTGTGGAGAGCGCATCGTGCCCTGGGCTGGATGCAAGGCGCCGACGCCGTAATAACTAAAGCACCCCCAAAACATCTGCTTTTGTGGGTGTTTCACAAAGTGGTCAATGTGGGAATCACGAACCTTTTCTCCCTCTGACCTCCGAACATACAGACTTCTCTGACCATGAACATGGAAATGGCTTTCATCGCTGAATAGGACTTTTCTCCAATCTTCTTTTGTCCAGTTTTTGTATTTTAGTCCCCATTTGTAACGCTTAACTTTCATTACTTTTGTCAGAAGTTGTTTTTTCACAGGCCGTCTGGCTTTCCGACCAACTTCCAGGAGTCGCCTGCGAACCGTTGAAGAACTGATTTCTATTCCTCTCTCCCCCAAATCACGTTTTAATGCGTCACTAGTCTTTCGAGGATCTTTAACACTTTCCCGTATTAGGTAAGCGTCATCCCTGGCAGTGGTTTTCCTCTTAGGACCACATTTCCCTTTGTGTTTTTGCGAAATGCATCCCGTTTCCTTTTTCTTTTTGACCACACGGCTGACGGTTGCCAAACTGACGCCTACTATTCTTGCTATGTCCCTGTAGGTCTTGTCTGTGTGTTCGTGCAAGGTCACGATCTTCATGCGCCTTCTGGGAGTCACGTCCATCTCAAACAATGACTGAATCACAAAAACAAGAAGTTGAAACAAAAACCTTACTAACCATAAAAAGTATGACGCAACCTTGGGTGATGTTACGACTAGACATGCGCAGTTATTACATCGTCTGATTCACAAACAATGATGAAATAGCTATTCCCAAAATAAAATAAAAATATAAATGCCAAAAGGGCAGCTTTCATGTATAAAAACATGATATTCATAGAAAAAGAGACACAATCGTAGTTTGTTTCAATTAATGTGCACAAGGGTGTACGTTTATAACTTGCACGTTTCCCTTTTTGCTGATTTTCCGGACCTTCGCTTTTTTACCTTACTTAAGGTTGTCCCCCAATTGTGCGTTTCTTTGCCCTCATGCAGTTCATGCACCAAAACCACTGCTGCTTCCTTTCTCCTAATTATAATGGTCACGAATTTTTGTTTCTTAGTTTCACTATGCAGAGTGAAAGTTCAAGCAGCGACCGGACGTGCGGTCCGACCTATCCGCTATTTATGTGCTGCGTTACGCCTCACATATCTGTATATGTTCCGCATCTTCAATTTCTCAAGGCAGTAATGCAGGGTTGTGCCATTGCATCACCAGCGAACGAGCACTAAAAGTGGCTAATGGCTCTTTTCTGGCGTTCGTACCATTGAGCACTGGCATCTGGTGTGAGCGCCGAATCTCACCATCTGGATGTTGGCGATGGTTTCGCTTACGCTGCGCTAGACCCCTCGCACTGACCAGGTCCATTTTGCCTCTTGTCAGCTAGCCTGCGTCGGTGTTCAGTAGTCATCAAGTATATTATTCATTCCCCCTTTAATGACGCGACTTACGGTCACTCATATTTTGGTCTACAATATTGGGTCGAATTTGACGCTTCTAAACAGGAAAATCAGAAAACGTAGATTGTGAGATGACTTCGTCATTTCGTGCATTCTTATCACTCACCATAACATGAAGCAATGATATATAAACGAACAACCAGCAATCTCAACCAGATCATATGTAGCTCCGGATTTGTGCTACCAGGGTAGGCTTAAACTTACAGTCAGCTGTTTTTGAATGCACAGCCGCGGGAAACTGAGCTGCCTTGGCAGTCACAAACCACTTGCTTACCACCAGCCACCGAGTCAATCCTGATGAGTCATACACTGTACTACTGCGCGCGATCGGCAGTCTCGCCTACTTAGGCTATTGGAGGCCATCACTATCGAGCGCCAGCGACCGTCGCTGTGCATTCAAAAACAGCTGCCTGTGATTTTAAGCCTACCCTGGTAGCGCAAATCCAGAATTAACTATGATCTCTTTGACATTGTTGGTTGTTCATTTAAAAATCATTGCTGCATATTTTGGTGATTGATAAGAATGCACGAAATGACGAAGTCATCTCACAATCTACGTCTTCTGGTTTTCCTGTTTAGAAATATAAGTGGAACATGTTTTACATTTGACGCTACTGCTTTTTCGTCTTCCAAACTGGGTTCTACTCGACTCTTCCTGAGTGTAAACTGCAACCTTACAGGCTGTGGCTCACAACACCCTACACTGGCTCGTTTGATATAGTCTCCCAATCGGGCCACTTGTTCAGAGTGTGAATGGGGCTTAATTGTCTTTTGGATGATGTTACTTATAACCACACTACAGTGACGGCTGTCTTACCTGTACCACCTTGTCTTCACACGACAACCGTGTGCTGCCGGTAGGCTGTAATCTCCTTAATCCTGAATGTGTGTTTAAGGTCTTTTGGTTTTGCATCCCACCTCTATTCTCCGTTGAGCACCAGTTTATACCCTGATATCCTACTGTTTTCCGATGGAGATAACTTTTTACGACACTCCACTGCATGTAAACCTTTAGTGCAGATTAGCTCATGTAATAATCCGTTGTGTTGTGTTACGATCCTAGTAACCATCCTACCCGATACCTCTGGGTCTCAATTTTCTTCCCAGTGCGAAAATACTCATCGCATTAGAAAAGCACCGCTAAACGGTTACTGTATGTTGATGATGCTCCTCTCCGATCATTTCCTGCTCTTTTACTTTGTTGAGGCTTTTTCGTTTTGCGGCAGTTAAACCATTCTAATCATCTGCTCCGATACCGCTAATTTGGCTGTCATCACAGGCGATGCCTATGAGTTTGAACCGCGTAAGTGGTTCTATTTGCTCAGTTCGGCTTATTTACATTCCTTAGTGATGACTCAGACCGTGATTTCTAGCATCCTGTAGTTTTCCATTTCACATACATCCACCCTGATTTGGACGATGCTTTCGCAGCATACTAAGTGATGATAAACACCTCTTTTGATTTGGCAGAATTGGTTGAGAAACTCAATCGGCTGCGTGATTATAGAGGAAATAAACGACTCGCTTGCGTGTATACACACCATGGACTCCGCAACACAAGGCGATGATGAGTTAAGAGCCGCTGTGACAGGCCTTATCCACGACTCCGCAGCGTAACGGTAATGACGTCAACTGGCGATCTCTGTGTCTTATCGCTGTCCTGCTGTCTTGACGGGACGAGCTTTGTTTTGGGGTGAAATATTACTGACGAGCAACATCTGAGATTTGTCTGCTCTATGCGTGATCGTTGAGACCGAACTCAGTGAGATTGGCTTCGTAGCGAACTGTAATATTGACCTAACTAACCATACATAGGCTTCTCTGTTCACAACACTGATCGTGCTGGTCAGCATTTTACTTGATATGATAACTTTGCTTGGCCGTTTATTAGCATTTATTTAACCAACTGGATTACGAGACGCATTCTCAGTTTGAACCACGATTTGTTTCAAAGCAAGTCTAATTTCGTCTTCGTCGGACTCTTTAGATAGAGATAGCCGAAGCTGGGAGTGTAGCCCAAGGAGTAATGCTTGATAGCGTACTTCTTAATCACTAGATTACTAAGCCCTAATTATCTCTTCATGAAGAATCCCACCATGGACGAAGCCGAAACACGAAAAATTATATCAACCACCATCGTTGTTTTCCTACGTAATCTCTTTTATCCGAAGAAACTGTATTTCTCCAGGAGCTATATAATTGAGGTAGCAACACAACAAGCAACCGGAATGTGACCACACGTTTTATCTTCGTCGCAATAAGGCGTTTTTTCTTTCATAGAAGGTTGTGTAAATGACCAATTCCCGGCCGAATGCCTCAGTTTAGTTAACCCATCTAACTTTCGTCCGTGCACCAACGTACTTGGAACTTGTATAGAACAATAAGAAGACGAATGCTGCAAGATGGTACCATTTCTTGCCCTCTGTTCACTTGCAAACGGACAACTTATCAAATGGTAACGTCACGAACACTTGCTTCTGGACGCACAATGTTGGACGATGCTTTTTTGTGGCCACTGCCCCAGCAAACTTGGACACTCTTGCGTTTGTGTCATGATAGATGACACTAAACGCCGAGTTGGTTTCCACCTGATGACCCGTTTCCATCAGATGCTTCGCAATCGAGGAGGCATGTATGTTGTTCTTCGACACAGGTCCCGTTTTTGGTTGCCTTGTCAAGGTAACGATGCGCTTCGGAATGTGTTCACCAATCCGCTTACACAAGCAACGGTCTGTTCTGTTGATCTAACTGCCTCCACAGTTACAAACAAATCGTTAGATACAATGCGTTTTGGCGAGGACCGGCTTAGTTGGCTTGACTGGGGGCAGTGGTAGCTTCTTGGTTGTTCAGAGAGGGCAGGATTTAGCGACACCGCCGTATTGCAATTGCTGTGTGTCGTTCTACCTGCCTAGCCAGAACATCACCTTTGAAGGGTAGTCGCGGATAAACAGGCATTTTTTGTGCACTAAGAACGACCGGCTGTTCACTACCCGCGGGGCGACTATGAAACCTAATAAATGCTTCTGGGTAGCCATTTGCTCGTAGGATCTGCGTGATGAATTCCAATTCGGCCTCAATACATTCCGTACTGCATATTCTGCGGGCTCGATTGAACAATCTTTTGACAACACACCGTTTGTATTGAACTGGTGTAAAACTGCTAGTGTTCATACAAACCGGTCCAGGTAGCTTTCCGGTAAACGGTGCGCTGTATCGTTCCATTTTCTCGCCTCATCTGTAGTACATCCAGAAAAGGCAAACGGTTATCATCCTCAACTTCACAGATGAATTGGGCATTTGGGTGTGCAGCATTCATAACTCTGAGAAGGGACTGATCCGCCTCTAAGGATGGTGCGATCACCAGTGTATCTTCCACGTACCTCTTGTACAGGCACATTCGTCGGAGGTTTGACTCACAGCGCGACTCGACTATCGCCATGCAAATGTCCGCCATCAGAGGGCCAAGGGGACCTTCCATAGCCAAGCTATCAACCTTTGTATCTGCCTGTCCGTCGAACATAAAGGACACATTTTCTGTACAGAGTAGCAGCAAATCTACAGTAATCGGCAGAGGCACTTTCTCACTAGTAGCGAAGTCACATAGGAAATTTGTTTCCCTCAGTGGAATGTTGGTAAACAAGGGCTGTACATCTCTTAAACACATCACCTTGTCCGAGATGTTAATTTCTCGTAAATGTTCATTTAACTTAAATGTATCTTTCAAGATGTGCTTTACTATCATTTTTCCTACTGGCGTCAGTAGTTCAACTAGCCACTGTGCTAGCTTGTGTTACGATGAGTTATGCATAGATAATATTGGTCTGAGCGGAACGTTATCTTTATGAACCTTGGTGATATCGTTTCCCAGTGGCTTAAGAGCGTTGTATGTCACCTGTGTTATCATCCCATGAAACAGTAATATTTTCAGATGTTTGGTTACTCTTTTCTCAATTTGTGCTATGTTTGTTGCGCTTTCGTCCACATGAAATTTTGACTTGTCTTTCAGAATCTCTTTCATCTTGTTTTTATAATCCGACTTGTCCATGATAACCAACCACTCCATCAGTACCTTTGTCCGGTTTCAACACCATTAAGCCTTTGGTTCTCAAATCACGTAGCGTTTTAATGTGATTGCTATCCAGGTAGCAGGACTGACGAATCGGAGCCATCATGAAACCCCTTGCGATGTCAACTAGCTTGACTTTGAACCAGTTCTAATTCTCTTAAAATGTGTTGATTTGAGCTTCCGCAGTTGATCAAGTAGGTTTTCAAATTGTGCCGCAGTTTGCATTTCATTGACTCTTTGGGGGGATTTTGTACTGTACACCCATTAATAGAGCTTTGAGTTGTTTCCTATTCAATGAGATCGAAGTCAGTTGGTGACCGAGTGGTATGCGCGTCCGGTTTTGCAACCATAAGGACACCGGTTCGAATCCGCGTAGGGGCGGACGTCCTCGCGGTATACTCAGCCCACGCGCGACTGGTGGTGGTCGCGTGGCAGCGAAGCGCCGTTACGGCGTACAGCTGGCGATCTATCTATCTCAGTGAGGTCGAAGAAAGACTGCACGCGTGTTTTCGTAAATCGCCATGGAAAGGTATTCATTATTTTCGAGAGATCTACGTTGATCCTTAGCCAGCTTTATTTTCGTTCTATCAATAACAGTTTTACAAAAGTTCATGTACTTGACTCGACAGACTAAAGGCAAATAATCAACAATGGACGTACGATGTTCATGTACCTCCAACAACTGTGATGGCATTCCGTTGACTTCCTCCAACTATGAATTGGCAAGGCGTCTTAGGTTTGTGCTTGTTAGCCTCATCTTATTCTTCCGTATCAATTTACAAAACTGTCGACGGCACTTGGCGTTTCGCTTGCACTCACAGAGAAGATGAATGCGCATTTTCTCCGTGGCAATTTTGTACTTTAAGGTTACCAGTCCATCAAGGACTAATTGTTTCGGTCGGGAGTCCTCGTCTTAGAAATTTGCAGCATTTAGTTTCCTATATTAACTTGAATAGAACAATAAGAAGACGAATGTTGCAAGATGGTGCCATTTCGTGTCTTCTGTTCACTTGCAAACGGACAACATATCAACTAGTAACGTGAAAACAAAATCAATCAGTTGAAAGGGGGTCACATGCAAGCGAACTGAACGTTGGCCACTGGTTGAGGAGGTATCATTAACTCCAAGGGAGTTTGAGCGTAACAAACAGTTGCTTCTGGACGCACAATGTTGGACGATGCTTTTTTATGGCCACTGCCTCGGCAAACGGGCACTCTGGCGTTTGTGTCACGATACATGACACTAAATGCTGAGTTGGAGTCCTCCTGATACCTCATCAACCCGTGACCACCGTTAACTTCGCTTGCACGTGACCTTCCGCTTTCGACTTATTGATTTCTTTGTCACGTTGCGATGGCCTACATTGCCCTGTTGATTGGAATAATTAACATTGATGGGAACGTGGAGTTCAGAAATGGATTGGGCAAAACTGTCCTTGGTTGTATGTTCACAACTGTCTGTAAGAGAAAGAACGTAGCAGCAGCATTGACTCCATGGTAGTGCCAATTCGGACACGATCTTCACCCACCGATGTTACCTATCCGGAAGCCCTCATCCATGTAGACGACTCATAACGGTCCTACCAGAACTCGTGGTCAGTTTCTTTACTTAGGTGTAAAGTGCGATATGTGTAACTAGCAAGATAATAGACTAAAGCAGGTGTGAGTTCAAACCACTTTCACAACCTACTTTCTCGTAGTCTATTCCAGAAGTATCAGAAAATATACATGTTCGATATCGAGCAGATTGGTATTCGGAAAGATGGAACTGCATCTGGGTTATGCCGCAATCGCGGTATCAATTTCACTAATGCTGCTATGAACAGCTAACCAGGATTTAATCCGTAGACGTCCATCGCTGGGCTTATTGATCCTTTGCTGTTATCGGTCCTTTTCTTTATTGATACAAATTTATAATCAAATTTCCGGTTCAGTATCCCAACTGATTGGGAATTCATAACTTCAGAAGTTTAGAATACAAATTGGTTTTATGTTGGCTCGTGCTTTAGCTACATTACGTTCTTGAAGCAAGAGCCTCTTCAATTCAAGGTTAAGTTTGACTCACTCTCCACATAACCGGCTGCCGTCTTTGTTTTCAATTTTTGCAGGCTTGCGGCTATCCGTTTGGAAATGCGATCAAATCTGAAACCAGTGGCTGATTCACTTCTCTCCAAGGCACTTCAAGAGTGTCCAAACGCAGGTTGTTTGTGGGCGGAAGCTGTCTTCATGACTCCTAGGGCTCAGCGGAAGAGCAAATCAGTGGATGCCTTAAAGAAATGCGAACACGATCCGCTCGTGTTGTTGGCTGTATCGAAGTGAGTCACCGGCGGTGCACCCACCTTGTCTTCATTGTTGTTCCTTTTTGACCTTCAAATCACTGTTCCCCGATTGTACGGCGCTTTTCTAGCTTGACGGGGACGCGGCTCAGTCCCAGAGGCAACTTTGAGCAGCCTTCAGATAGCTTCTTATGCGATCTAGCAGCTACTTACTTTTAGTGAGAACGAGAACGTGAATCTTTATAGCTGCTGAGGTGTTTCATCCCTTCGCCACCTGTCGGCAGTTTGCATTCTGTCTGCCCAATAATGAACTATAATCTTTCTCAGTTAATTACATCCGTAATGCTTTCAAATTCCTCAGATAAATCATGTCCATCTTTAGATCTCCCAAGGTGGTCCTTGTCACTATCGAATTGCATTCAACGGGAGTAAACAATGTTTAAAATTTGTGTACTGTCCGTTGAGTAGCTGATCTCAACTCAGTCGACAGTATAACAGATGTGTGGACAGTAGAATGCTATTGGCTGGTTTGGGATAGTTCGTTCAACTAGCAGTACATTTATGGTCGTTTGCGTCCGTTGTCTGCAACTTGATAGTGTTAGGGACCATCTAGTGGAACATGATTTCCCTACTGGGGTGTCTGAACGCATTATTGATACAATTGACTAGGAAAAGTTATAGAACCTATAACCCCTCTCAGTGACTATGACCCCTGGACCGCGCGGGACACCAATAATCTGTGACCACTCTGCTTGGCTTTACCGCTTTCCACCTATTCCATTTTCCACATTGTGTTTACCGAAGATCCAGTATTTCGGGGACAGTAGATTTATAGTTCGAAAATGTTTCAGCCACAATATGATCGGTAGCGCAATCGCACAGTTCTATCTTACTGTTGTGCTTTCGGCGGATTTTCTACTGACAGGTTCTTCCATCGGTCTGCATAGACTCATGAATTATGGAATTCATCCTCGTCATCATCATCATCATACACGTTAGCTAGAGGTGGGGAACACTTCAGCTACTGTGCCGCAATACACAGAAAAAAGGGGAAAAAAGAGTGCAACTGGTGCAAGCCGGCTGAGCTACCAGTAACGGATGGACATCGTTCCGGTAAGCTACCAGCCGGCTACGGTGCATCAAAAAAAATTACCATGCAAAATTATATAAGGCTAAATAATGAGATCGCGGTTGGAGGGGGAGGCTAAAAGGGATGGAGTGGGACAAAGAAACTCACAGCACGAACGCCACTGAGGTCGGCTCCTAGCCATATCAGCAAGTGTGTCCAACCAAACGTGTTCATCATCTTTCGGACCCCAACCAGGGAGCCGAGACGCTCCAACCGAGGCCAGCTCAGAAGTGAGGGCCTTCATTCCTCTGGACCAAGTCATCGCTTGGCCACCCCTCCTTCCATCCACACCCCCGGCGCGCAAACAACGCACCTCGCGAGAGTCGGTGGGCTTGCATGCGTAACATGTGGCCGAGCCATCGGAGCCTGGTGCGTGAAATGACGGTGCTGAGCGGTTCATTTCCTTTTCCTGTGCCGTAAACAAGGCGTCGAACACGCTCGTTACTCACGCGGTGTTCCCACCAGATGTGAGCCAAACTGCGAAGGCACCGATGGTCGAACGTAACTAGCCTCTTCAGGTCCGCTGCTTTAAGCGGCCAGGTTTCACAACCGTACAGTAGGGTCGAGCGTACTGCTGCATTGTACACTCTACCCTCCAGGGCAAGAGTGATGTCGCGCCGCCGCCATAAGTGGCGAAGGTTAGCAAAAGCGCCCCGAGCTTTTGCTATACGGTTCGTGATCTCATCTTCAGTCCCACGGGCGCTGATACAACTTCCCAGGTAGTTGAATTTTTGAAGGACTTCTAGCTGCTCCCCAATCTTGAAGGAACGCTTTGCACTCTGATGGTGCGAAACAAAGCCCGAAGTGACGGACAGCTATTGCTAATCTGTCCAGTGTCGCTTGGCACGTCTGTGAGCTGTCACAGATGAGGGCAATATCGTCCGCATACTCTAAGTCAAGAAGTCGTCCTCCTGGGAGCAGATCCACACCTTCCAAGTCATGTCCTGTGAACGCGATTTCCATGACTTCGTCAACAGCGAAGTTGAAGAGGAAAGGTGACAGCGGGTATCCTTGTCTCACGCCGCTGGAGATATTAAAGGGCGACGACAACTTGCCGTAAGCCCTCACTCTGCCCGAGCTACGCGCATATAATGCTCGGATAATATTTACATATTTTTCAGGTACACCTTTCCTGAGTAGACAGTCCCAAAGTGCATGTTTAACCACAGAATTGAATGCACTTTTGATATCGAGGAACACGACAAGGGTGGGCCGCCAATATGTGTGACGGTGCTCCAACAACTGACGCAAGGTGAAGATGTGGTAATGCAGCCTCGACCTCGACAAAATCAAGCTTGCTCTTCACGAATCTGGCTTTCACGATTGCCAGTCAGTCTGTGAAGGATGACAGAGGCAAGCAATTTGGAGGCGATGGGGATCAGACTGATTCCTCTATGACTACCACATTCCTATCTTTAGCCTCCTTTGAATATTGGGACTATGACGGAGCGGCTCCAATCGGTTGGGACAGTTTCATTCTCACACAGTTTGACTAGTAACTCGTGTAAACCATCCACCAGAGCAGGTCCCCGAATTGAAAGAGGGCTGGAGGAAGATCATCAGGTCCCGCGGCTTTATTTAACTTCAGCAGTTCGATCTCACGTTCGACTTCCGAGCGAGAGGGTGGATCCAAATGGGCAGCCCAGGGAGTGGGGCGATCAGTGGCCGGCGAGAAATCTAACCATTCCGACTGATTAAATTGCCTTTCAAAGTGCTGAGCCCAACGCTCTAAGCGTTTTGATAAGTTGTGGATAGGCTGTCCACTCCCGTCATGTATAGTTTCACTCACACCAAGTCTCCTGCTACCCGTTTCCCGTATCAGCCGGAATACCTTACGATGGTTACCGAGGGCAGCGGCCATTTCTATCTCTGATGCACGATAAGACCACCAGGATTCGCAGTCTCTCTTCAGACTAACACAGAGTTTTGACCGGAGCTCTTTGCGAGTCTCATTGTGTTTGCTTCTAACCGGAATATGCCGGCGAGCATCGTTAAGTTCCAGAGACGGTGAAGATACCCAGTATCCATGTTGGCGATTAGACTTACCACATGAGGATTCGCCTGCTGCTAGTAAGGGCTGGTGAATATGAGACCAGTGAGCTTCAACTGCATCCAGTGAGGAATTACACAACGTGCATGACTGCGTACTTTGATAGGCATTCAGAACAGCTGGTTTTGCCAGTTGGCTGGTGCCAATGCGATCACAACGTCGTCGTGGGCGTTCCCCAAAGCGCTTCCGCAGGTCAGCACATACAAGTGCATGGTCGGTGTCCACACCTGTGCTCCAAATTTAGCCACAGTTCTGGACGCAGCCTCTCTATCGATAACTTATCGCAATGTGATCGATTTGCGTCCATAGTTGGTTCGAGGCTGGTGGGCGCCAAGTCACCCTCCGGCGGGTGCTGTGTCGGAAATTAGTGCTCGCAAGAAATAAGCGAGCATCCTCACAAATGAAGCAACCGCTCACCGTTATCATTACGGGAGCCTATACCATGTTGGCCGCCCAGATGCAGCTCATCTGTGGATAATTTTCCAACTTGAGCGTTCAGATCCCCAGCCAGCACAACAGTGTCCGAGCTTCTTCTGTGGCGAAGGAGCTCGTTCAGTTGACGACAGAAGTGGTCTTTTACCGAGTCATCGCTATAGTTTGTCGGTGCATATGCAGTGATAACGAATAGACACCTGTTAGTCCCACGCGACTTCGAAGTTTTGAACGAGCCAGCCAATCGGACCGCACACATCCGGCTACTGATTGGAATCCAATCAACCAGAGTAGATTCAGCCCGGGGACTCAGGGCAATACCAACACCGGCTTGGTCGGTGCTCGAAGCTGCATCGTCACCGGATAGGTGCAATGAGAAATCACTGCTTGCGTCACCTGAAGGGGATCGCAGAGTGAGTATAGAGCTCGAATCTTGCAGGTGGGTCTCCGAAAAGCAGCAGATATCGATCGAGAGGGTCTGTAATGTTCGGGCAAGTGCTGCCTGTTGATCGATCTGTAGTAATGTGCGAACATTGAGGCATGCCAATCTGAAAGAGGATCGAGGGCTCCAAATGGAAGCCGATGAACTGGAATGAGCCGCTTGTTTGGGCATGGGCCTGTTGACAGGGCAGGAATGTGAGTTGAACCTAAAAGACAAGCGACTATTGAAGCAAGGTGGTATATTGATGACTGGCCTACTAGAACATCGAATC
>CALYDF020006849.1:0-13020 GCA_944474145.2 Dicrocoelium dendriticum | reverse complement strand
CGTTAGTTTCCGCCAGTGTAGACACTTGTGAAGTTAACCGTCACCCACCCATGAGCAAAGTAATGTTGCATATTGACTAAGTTGTAGAAATTGCGCAAAGGACTATGTTGGCCAAACAGGTAGGAAATTGTCAACACGATTACAAGAGCACAAAAGAGCATGCAAAAGACACCACACATCATCGTTAGTCTTAACACACGTGGATGGAAAAGAACACAGCTTTGATTGGGCCAAAACGGAAGTCCTGGCACGAGGTGAAACAAGAAGAGCAAGGGAGTTCTTGGAAGCGTGGTTCTCAACAAAAGACTCGATCAACGTGCATATCGAGATTGACCCAGTTTACCAACCTCTCCGATGGAGAGAACTTAGAGAAATTGTGAGACGCTGCTTGAATAGGAACAACCCGAACGACGACCTCCGCCACGTGGAAATGGGTGGAGATCACGGGACACAGATTGAAGCCGTCACTTTCGAAAAGTCACCTGCACGCCGATCACGGATCGACAATTCAATCAGCGAGATTACACTCCACATCTCGACGCACTGATGATGCCGCCTCGCATGGCGGTGAAACGTTTGCAAACAAATTTCCCTGCTCGGCGAACAAATGAGCAAGTGTCTAATTGGATGGCCTGTTTAAAGTGCGTTTGTTTTTTTGAGTTTTCTGCGGTGTAATGACTGATTATGACGCGGGGCAGTGGAAGCCGCAAGGAAGCTGTCTCGCCGATGCCACCTTATCTTTGCACGCTAGCCAGCTGTTTATTACGGTATGTTGTCTACACAAGTTGTAAGCGCCGTGACCCTGAATGTTTGCTTAGGGTCTTAAGGTTTTCAGGTAAGTCATCATTCTCTCCTTCTTATTACTCTTTATTTCGTAGGTCATGATGGTTGTATGGCAGCGAAGCGTCCGTTCGAATGGCTGATGTACTGCTGTTGTTGATTGATTTTGACATAATTGGTGACTCCGTTTTTAATTTCTTTTTCTTTTTTCTCTTTTTCTTGAAAGTTTGAAATCCCCATTTTTTCTTTTGCTTGTCCAGATGTCCTCCGACCGCGTTCCTTCTTTTGCTTTCGAAAATCTTGTGGGTTTCTCAATTCTTCCATTTGGCGCTTCCAATCCCCATGTTTGGTTTTTACAGTTAGAAGCCCTTTTTCAATGCCGCCATGTTACTTCGCAATTTACCATGTTTTACCACCTCACCTCAAATGTCCATACGCTTATCGCTGCCGATGTCCTTGATTTATTCGCCTATATTCCACCCGATGCGCCTTATGATAAACTTAAATCTGCCATTTTGAAGCACACCGCAGGTTTCGACAAAGCGAGACTTCAGTAACTACTGTCAGGTGTCGAACTTGGCGACCGCACGCCGTCGCAGCGTTCCCTTGCCGGATCCGCAATAGTTGACGACGGCATCTTGCGTCAACTATGGACTAAATGTCTCCCGTCAACCAACGCTGCCATTCTCATTTTTTCTGCTAATGATGTATCTATAGACAAGCTCGCAGACTGCCGACAAATTCCACGAATGTTTCCTCAAACAACCCGCTGTTCATTTGGTAGACTCTCCTTCAACCAGCGCTCTCGAGAACGACCCTTTTGAACAACTGTGTCACCGCTTGTCGAAAATTGAGCTCGCAATCTCGAGTATACAGCGCACGCGAAGTAGAAGTCGGAGATCGTCCTCTCGAAACAGACATCATTTGTACAGAAGTCCATCACATTTCTGCTATTACCGTCGTCGATTTGGTGGTACTACCAGGACGTGTCGACCCAGATGTGCTCATCCCATAGCACTGTGCAACGCTCCACAGGGAGACTCCCGAACCAGCTAGTAACGGCGACGGCTGTATCTTGCCAAACTCCTAGTCGCTTCCTCTACGTCCACGACTCATCAACCAACCTCTCTTGGCTGACCTCGATACCGAGGTCAGCGTTCTATCTCGCCGATTAGCAAACTGCTAACTTCTTACCGGCCTTACTCTGTAGGCTGCTAACAACACTAAGAACCCTACATAATGTCAAAAACTTCTCACACCTGATTCAGGACTCAGACGAACTTTCCCTTCGTCTTCCTAATCGCAGACGTCCAACGTGCTATCATTGGTGCTGATTTTCTCACGAAATTTGGTCTGATAGTCAACTTAAGCTGCAGCAAGCTTCGCGACAGTTCCAAGTCTCTTACTGTCCAAAGTAGAGTCACCTCGATCAGTTCGATCGGTCTTCGATTGGCACTACTTACTGACATGTTCACAGATTTGCTGCGGTATTTTCCTGTGCTTCACCAGTCCAGCGAATTTCCAGACCCTGTGCACGAGATTACGTACCATATCGTCACGAACCATCGCAATGAGGCTGGACCTTACCGTGGTGCGATGGTTTGTGTGCCTCAGCGATCCATTGAGCTACGCTGGGTGGTGCTTTTGCACCTTCAGAGTCACTCATACCAGATTGGTCAATGGTTAGAGGCCAGACAAACTCAGCCTCCTGGTCATCCAGGTTGGGGGTTGGAATGAGGGTGACTCCTTATTCCTTAAAACGGACTCCTTGTAGTCCAGTGCCAAACCCGCTGCCTTGCGGCCAGGTTTTTGAACCAAAGGCTTTGGTTGAGAACCCTAATCGTTCTCCTGTCTAGGCCTGGGTAACCTGACAGTATCCTGCCCACGCAATACTATGAATTTTCCTTCAAACAATTTCTTGATGCTCTGGCCACCGCAGAGGATAATAAACGGTGCCCTATCTGCTGCATCGAGCAGGGTGGATAGGGGTTTGGATGCTACTGCTCAAGCCTTCCCGTCTTCTTATTCCCCTCTTACGCTTTTTCACTCTTACCGTCCCATTCCAACTTCACTTATATCCCCCCAGTTTTCAACCCCCCGATTCTTGGCCCTCCCCCAACATGCTTTGCTAGGCATTTACCATCTAATTTCAACTCACACGTGAACGCGGAGCGTCACTCCTCTCCTGTCGACAAGCCCATGTCCAACCAAGCGGTCCAATCCAGTTCATCGGCTTCCATTTGGAGCCCTCGATCCTCCTTCAGATTGGCATGCCTCAATGTACGCACACTGCTACAAATCGGTCAACAGGCAGCACTTGCCCGAACATTGGAGACCCTCTCGATCGATATCTGCTGCTTATCAGAGACTCGCCTGCAAGACTCGAGCACTGTGCTCACTCTGCGATCCCCTTCAGGGGACGCAAGCAGTATTTTCTCCTTGCGCCTATCCGGTGACGATGCAGCTTCGAGCATCGGCCAAGCCGGTGTTGGTATTGCCCTGAGTCCCCGGGCTGAAGCTGCTCTGGTTGATTGGATTCCAATCAGTAGCCGGATGTGTGCGGTCCGATTGGCTGGCTCGTTTAAAGCTTCGAAGTCGCGCGGGACTAATAGATGTCTATTCATCATCGCTGCCTATGCGCCCACAAACTGTAGCGATGATTCGGTAAAGAACGACTTCTACCGCCAACTGACCCAGCTCCTTCGCCACAGAAGAAGCACGGACACTGTTGTGCTGGCGGGGGATATGAACGCACAAGTTGGAAAGTTGTCCACTGATGAACTGCATCTGGGCGGTGAACACGGTGTAGGCTCCCGTAATGATAACGGTGAGCGGTTACTTCATTTGTGTGAAGATGCTCGCTTATTTCTTGCGAGCACTAATTTCCGACACAGCACCCGCCGAAGGGTGACTTGGCGCCCACCAGCCTCGAACCAGCTATGGACGCAGATCGATCACATTGCGATAAGTTACCGCTGGAGAGGCTGCATCCAGAATTGTCGCTCGATTTGGAGCACAGGTGTGGACACTGATCATGCACTTGTATGTGCTGACATGCGGATGCGTTTTGGCGGACGCCCACGACGACGCTGTGAGCGTATTGACACCAGCCAACTGACAAAACCAGCTGTTCTGAATGCGTATCGAAGTACGCTAACATGCGAGTTGAGCAAGCGCTCACAGGAGACAATTGATGGTCACTGGTCACATGTTCGCCAGACCTTACTAGCAGCAGGCAAATCCTCATGTGGTATGTGTAATAGACAACATGGACATTGGGTCTCTTCGCAGTCTTTGGAACTTATAGATGCTCGCCGGCAAATCCCGGCTGGAAGCGAGCACAATGAAACTCGCAAAGAGCTCCGGGCAAAACTCCGTGCTAGCCTGAAGAGAGGCCGCGAATCTTGGTGGTCTCATCGTGCGTCAGAGATGGAAGTGGCCGCTGCCCTTGGCAACCATCGTAAGTTATTCCGTCTGATACGGGAAACGGGCAGCAGGAGACCTGGTGTTAGTGAAACTATACGTGACGAGAGTGGACAGCCTATCCACAATTTGTCAAAACGTCTGGAGTGTTGGGCTGAGCATTTTGGGAAGCCATTTAATCAGCCAGAATTGTTCGATTCGCCGGTCACTGATCGCCCCGCTCCGTGGGCTGTCCCTTTGGATCCACCCTCTCGCTCAGAAGTCGAACGTGAGATCGGACTGTTGAAGTTGAACAAAGCCGCGGGACCAGATGATCTTCCTCCAGCCCTTTTCAAATTTGGAGGCTCTGCTCTTGTTGATGCTTTGCATGAATTACTAGTGAAACTGTGGGAGCAGGAAACTGTCCCAACCGACTGGAGCCGCTCCGTTATTGTTTCCATCTTCAAAGGCGGCTCGCGCTCGGAATGCGGCAACCATAGAGGAATCAGTCTGATCTCCATCGCCTCCAAATTACTCGCGTCCATAATTCTACACAGACTGACTGGCGCTCGTGAAAGCCAGGTTCGTGAGGAGCAAGCTGGGTTTCGTCGGGGTCGTGGCTGCATCGACCACATCTTCACCTTGCGTCAGTTGTTGGAGCATCGTCACACATACTGGCGGCCCACCGTAGTCGTGTTCCTCGACATCAAAGGTGCCTTCGATTCGGTTGATCGATGTGCCCTTTGGAATTGTCTACTCAGGAAAGGTGTGCCCGAGAAATATGTAAATATTATCCAAGCATTATATGCGCGTAGCACTGGCAGAGTAAGGGCTTACAGCAGGCTGTCGCCACCCTTCAATATCTCCAGCGGTGTGAGACAAGGATGCCCGCTATCACCTTTCCTATTCAACTTCGCTATTGACGAAGTCATGGAGATTGCATTTACAGGACATGACTTGGAAGGTGTGGAGCTACTCCCAGGAGAACGACTTCTTGACTTGGAGTATGCTGACGACATTGCCCTCATCTGTGACAGCTCCCAGACGTGTCAATCCGCGCTGGACAGATTAGCACTGGCTGTCAGTCGCTTCGGGCTTTGCTTTGCACCGCCGAAGTGCAAAGCGTTCCTCCAGGATTGGCAGGGTTCGCCCCCTGTGCTGACCCTTAGTGGGGATCAGCTAGAAGTCGTTCAGAAATTCAATTACCTGGGAAGTTGTATCAGCGCCCTTGGGATCGAAGACGAGATCACGAACCGCATAGCGAAAGCTCGAAATGCTTTTGCTAACCTTCGCCACCTATGGCGACGGCGCGACATTACTCTCGCCCTGAAGGGTAGAGTGTACAATGCAGCGGTACGTTCGACCTTACTGTACGGTTGCGAAACCTGGCCCCTAAGATCGGCGGACATGAAGAGGCTAGTTACGTTCGACCATCGGTGCCTTCGCAGTTTGGCTCACATCTGGTGGGAACACCGCGTGAGTAACGAGCGTGTTCGACGCCTTGTTTACGGCACAAGAAAAGGGAATGAACCGCTCAGCACCGTCATTTCACTCACCAGGCTCCGATGGCTCGGCCACGTGTTGCGCATGCCAACCCACCGACTCCCTCGACGTGCGTTGTTTGCTCACCGGGGATGTGGGTGGAAGAAGAGGAGAGGTGGCCAAGCGATGACTTGGTCCAGAGGAATGAAGGCCCTCACTTCGGAGCTGGCCTCAGTTGGAGCTTCACGGCTCCCTGGTTGGGGTCCAAAAGACGGTGAACACGTTTGGCTGGATACACTTGCTGATATGGCAAGGAGCCGACCTCAGTGGCATTCCTGCTGTGAGTTTCTTTGTCCCTCCCCATCCCTTTAGCCTCCCCCTCCATCTACGATATTATTTCGTAGGGTAAAACGTAATTAAATTTTTGTTTTTGCCTAGTAGCCGGCTAGTAGCTTACCGGAACGATGCGTATCCGTTGCTGGTAGCTCAGCTGGCATTCAACTGTCGTATTTATTTTTCCTTTATGTATTGTATGTATGTATGTATTTCCTTTATGTATTGCGGTACAATAGCGGAGGTGTTTTACCATCTCTAGCTGACAAGTATAATGATGATGATGATGATGATGATATCGTCACGAAAGTACCTCTGGTCACTTCCCACCCTCGACGGCTACCACCAGACAAACTCGCCACCGCCAAGGCCGAGTTCGAACACATGCTACGCTTAGGAATCGTCCGAACATCGAACAGTCAATGATCATCTCCTCTATACATGGTCCTTAAAAGTCGAACGGGGACTGGCAACCGTGCGGAGACTACCGCACACTGAACAACTACTGTACCAGACAGGTACCCGATCCCGCATATTCACAATTTCTCCATCAGTTTACATGGCAAAACCATTTTTTCCAAAACTGATCTTGTCTGAGCCTACTACCAAGTTTCTGTCGCTTCGGCCATAACTACACCATTTGGTCTCTACTAATTCATCCGAATGCCTTTCGGTCTGCGAAACACCGCGCAGATGTTTCAGCGATTTATCGACTCAGTCCTCAGTGGCCTTGCTTTCGTCTTCGCATGTATTAACGATATACTTGTTGCCAGCTCGAGTCGTGAAGAACATTTGTCTCATATTCGCTTAACTTTCGAGCGTCTCGCCCAATTTGGCGTCACGATCAACGCCGATAAGTGTGCCTTTGGTCAACCATCTGTTGACTTCCTTGGCCACCGAATTGACAGTATTAACCCGCTTCCTGAGAAGACACAAGACATCGCAGGCTACCCGATGCCTCAATCATTCAAAATCTTACGCCATTTTCTCGGTATGGTCAACTAGTACAGTCGCTTCATTCCAGAATGCTCTAGACTCCTTCAGACATTGACAGATTTGCTCAAAGGCGTCTCAAGTTTAAACTAACTACGGAAGCCATAACAGCATTCGACGAGATCAAGCACGCACTTTCCAATGCTACTGCCCTCAGTCATCTAAGCACCGATGTCGACATCTTTAATTCCCAAAACCGACGTCTCACAGACCGCTGTTAGTGCTATTCGTCAACAGGTCGTAGGCGGTCATCCTGAGCCTCTCTCTTCTGTCAGAAGCTACAACCTGCTCAGATGCGATACAGTGCTTTCTGACGAGAACTCTTAGCCATTTATCTCGTCGTTAAGCACTTCTGCCATTTGCTTGTAGGACTGCATTTACCATCCTTGCGGATCACAAGCCCCTCACTTTTGCTTTTCGTGGTTCTTCTGATCGCTTCTCACCTCGAGAAACTCGTCAGTTGGATTACATATCACAGTTTACCACTGACATTCGACACATTGGTGCAGCTCACAATGTTGTAGCCGACGCTATGTCCCGCATTGGTCTTCACGAGGTTTCGCACCGAGAAATCGACCTAGAAGACATCGCTGCCCATCAGGAAACAGATCCTGAGTTCGAGCAGTTACAATCAAGTTCCTCTATTAAACTTTCTCAACTGCCTGTTCTTAACTCGGACTCCAGGGTTTACTGTGATATATCTACTGGAAAGCCCCGACCATTCGTTCCGCAACAGTTTCGGCGTGTTGTGTTTAACCACTTGCATAGAATTTCTCATCCGAGCATCCGCGCCACTATCAAGCTGGTCACGGATCGCTACATCTGGCCCAGCATGCGCTCTGATATCCAGCAGTGGGCGAAACACTGTATTACTTGCCAGAATATCAAGATACATTGCCACACGATTACTGTTCCTGGAATCTCCTCGCTGCCCGATGCTCGATTCAAGCATGTCCATATCGACATCCTTGGACCTCTGCCGCCATCCGACGGTTTTATTTACGTGCTAACATGTATCGATCGTTTCACACGTTGGACACACGCCGTGCAGCTGCGAGATGTCCCAACCGAAACCGTAGCACGAACTTTCATTGAAACTTTAATCTCCGTGGTTGGCACGCCTGCCACTATCACCACGGATAGAGGACACCAGTTTAATTCTGCTCTGTTCCGCGACTTTAACTGCATGCTTGGCTGTTCTCATCTATGCACGACAGCATACCACCCGGCCGCTAACGGTTTAGTTGAACGTTTTCACCGCCAACTCAGGGCTGCGTTCACTGCGATACAATCGAGTATCCAGTGGTCGGAGCGTTTACTGATCATTCTTCTCGGTGTCTGCAGCACTTTAAGGGAAGACCTCGGTTGTTGTCCCACAGAGTGTCTTTGGTACGACGCTCAGACTTCTTGGATAATTAGTACTAGATTCCAGGGTCACCGGCGAAGTTAATCCTACGTCATATGTTGCACGACTGGAACAACACTTCAGCGCCATTCGTCCAACTCCACCACGATTTACTTCTCGAAGCCAACACGTGCACCCCGACTTGCATACTTATCTCTTCGTCCTTGTGCGCGTTGATGTAGTTCGCAAACCTTTGATACAGCCTTACGAGGTCTCTTTCAAAGTCATCGTTCGCAAAGTGAAGTATTTACTATTGGACAGGAATGGTTCTAAAGATTCTAATAGTATTGATCGCCTTAAACTAGCCTACCTCGAATCTCAGTTGCCGCAACAGACACTTTTGACGTTGAACAGACTCCTCTGCAGAGCACCCCACACATCCAACCGATGTGACTCCGGTGCTTCCTCTTCTCCCCAACCCCACCTGTTGCAAATTCAGGCGCTCAAAAACGTACACGTTTTGGACGTGCAGTTATTTTTCCTTCCAAACTGGCTACTCACGTATGGAGCGTTCATCCTCGTGAATCACGCTTTAAGAGGTGAGTTCTGTAGCGCTTGTAAACTTCATTTTCCATCGTACTTTATTGTTCCATCTTTCTCCATTTATTGTACTGTTGTTTTAGTTATCTGATTCGATACAATAATTCTTCAAATTTCATTCGGCGTTCCCGCTTCGGCTCGGTGCGCGTTCGCACTTCGTGATTGTTAGGCGTGGTTGCTCGGTGTCTGGTGAGCGAAATCGTTACTGACTCGGTTTGCGTTCTTGTCGAGGCATACAGGTTGTTTCGAACATTTGGAAGACTTAGAGCTAACCGAACTACGGATAGACTCTGTTCATAACTGACTGAGCTTTTCGTTAGCCATTTTGTGTAGTTTCCACTAAAATGTCTATATATAAAGACAGTCTGATTTGCCGCGTGTCCAAGTCAACAACTCGGTTACCTTAGAGGAGCTCAACGCCAGCACTCAACGAATCTTCCAAAGCATTTTTGAGGATATCCTTAAGCGCACATGTACTCCAAATCGAGCGGCAGTTTCGGACGCAGCGTCTCCATCGCTACTTGATCGCGATGTGATCAATTTGCGTCCATAGCTGGTCTAAGGCTGGTGGGCGCCATGTCTCCCTCTGGCGGGTGCTGTATCAAAGGTTAATTCTCGCGAAAAATAGACGGTCATCTTCACGCAAGTGTAGCAATTGTTCGTTATCCTTATGAGAGTCTACATCGTGTTGGGCACCAAAATGCTGCCCATCGGTGGATCATTTTCCAACTTTTGCGTTCCAATCTCCATCCAGCACTAGAGTTTCGTGCTTCTTCTGTGACGAAGGAGCTCGTTCACTTGGCTCAAGTCATCTTTTACCGAGTCATCGCTGCAGTTTGTGGGGACGTATGCAACAGTGACAAAGACACACCTATTAGCCCCACGTGACTTGCTAGCTTTGAACGAGCCAGTCGGTCGGACCGCACACATCCGGCTACTGATTGGAATCCACTCAATTAGAGCAGCTTCAGCCCATGTACTCAGAGCAATACCCACGCCGGCTTGGCCGGTACTCAAAGCTCCGGGTAGACTCAGTGATAAAGCACTACCAGTGTCACCTGAAAAGGATCGCAGAGTGAGCATAGAGCTCGAGTCTTGCAGGCGGGTTTCCTATCTGCAGCAACTCTCGATGGAAATGGTCACTAATGTTCGGGCAAGTGCTACTTGTTGACCGAACTGTAACAATGTGCCTACATTAAGTCACGCCAATCTGAGGGTAATCGAGGGCTTCAGATAGATGCCGGTGAACTGGTCTTGTCCGGTTGGTTGAACCTTGGCTTGTCGACAAGACAAGAGTGACGCTCCGCATTTGTATGGGAGTTGAAAATGGCAGATAAACGCCTGTCAAGGTGGGAGTGAGCAACGAATTGGGAGATGAATGTGAAGTTGAAACGGATAAGGCGTCCTTACTTATCCTCTGCGACGGCCAGAGCATAGAGAATTTGTTTGATGACAGTCATTTTATTGTATTGCGTGAGCAGGATGCTTCAAGGTTGCCCAAGCTTAGGTAGGAGAACGATTAGGATTTTCAACCAAAGCCTTTGGTACAAAAACCCAATCACAAGGCAGCGGGGTTTTGGTGCTGGACTGCAAAGTTCGTTTTATGGAGTAAGAAACCATCACTCCAACTCCCAACCTGGACCACCAGGGAACTTAGTTAGTCTGGCCTCTAATCGTTGACTCAGTCTGGTATGAGTGGCTCTGAATGTGCAAAAAGCACCATCCAGCATAGCTGTATGGATCGGTGAAGCACGCCAACCATCACACCACCATAAGGTCCAGCCTCATTGCGGTGATGCAGTTGGTAATGGTGTGGCGTTAAGCAACAAAGGCGTAGCGACACTTCTGGATTGGTTCTCGGTTGGTGGCCTACCATGTGCAGTTTGGCTTCGGGTTTTATGCAGTGTCAGCCGATATCACGCTGAAAACGCAACTTGTATCTGGCTTTTGTCTATGCTTCAACCGATTGTAGATATGACTTGAACAAAGATGATTTTTGTTGCGTTTCTACTGACAGTACAGATAACCGATGCAGCCACTCTGGTCTCGATACAACCACTTTCCAAATCAGAAGACGAATGCTTCTGGCGGAACTTGTATGGAGCACCTGGAAGACGGAATGTACAGCCAAAATATGGGGTCAGAGTAAATAGCTTATAAGAGAAAAGATCTAATTGAAGGTTCCTAACTATAGCAACTAATAGATGCGCAAAAACTCGCTTGTTGGCTATTCAAGTAATGCTGTAGTGACCTGGAGGTTGTCCTGTTTGTCTGTGTAAAATATTATTAAAATATGTCATTCTGTACATGGACTGAAGGTTGCGTGTTCGAGTCACTTTGGGGTCACCAGTTATAGCGGAATCGTTCAGTCGCTATGTCAGGTTCGTCCCGCCTCAAGGAAAAGTCGGAAAAAGACGGGTATATGAGCGAGATAGACGTTTATTGTCGAAACGCACAATCCCGCTAGCTGAAGGCAACACAAAATGGTTCTAGCTATGGGAAAGGTATAGTCGCCAGCCGGGACGCAGCAAACGCTCTTCGAGGCGGAAAGGACAGAAGCGCGCGAATGCCATTCGTCTGGATGGCACAAACACTCATAGTCATCGTGCGAACAGGCAAGCTTCCTAAATTGTCTATGTACGGAATGGTATTATAATTTAATGACATTTTGCACAGACAAACAGGTCACTACAATGCGCTTACTGGAGGTCTTCAAGGGAGGTCATTCTGCTTGGTCGATTTCAAGGTAAAAAGATGTCATTGGCTAGCTAATCAGCTACAGGCGGCATACGACCAGTCTCCGGGCTGCTTCAGACAGAGAGCTGGCTTGGAAGGCTGCTACGGACGGCCTCCTGTAACAACTTTTATCGTCAACCGTTATTTTTGTGCAATGTTGCAAAATTAGACGACTTCAACGCATGATTCTATTACTTGTTACCAAGCGAATATCGCCTGAGTGGTCAACTGGCGCTTAACGAGTACCGCCCAGCTAACGGAATCAGGCTTCTCATTTTGTGTGTTGACAGCTCTCTAGTTCATTAAAGCATTAACTCCAAACACTGAAGGAGTAATTCTGTCGCTTGCATCCTCCTTTATTAACTCTGATTGGTGTCAAACAGCTCGCAGTGCAATCAGTTTCAGGTGGTGCGAGCAAACAAGACTGGATCATTTTGGTCCATTTGTCTTGATTCCGATCAGGGAGTAGAATTTCACACTTCGGGGAGCGTAACACATATCATGCCTAGTTTCTCCAACCTCCAAACGGTTAAGAATGAGCTGCATAATTTGCGGGTCATCAGCTCGTATTGTAATATCATCAGCATTATCTAAGCCGGCCGCTCGTTCATCCTGCAGAAGCTCTAAGGCGAAATTTTGGAGACCTAAAGCTTTCGATAGGGCACCTACAAACACAAGTTAAAGAGGAACAGAGACAGGTCAGCCCCATCGCACATCGATATTGACAGAGAAGGACAAAGGCAGTTCTCCGTAGACCTTCACTCCACCCGAGACATGAAGGTATGGTGCAAGTAGGGTAGCAGTATACTTCTCTGGAGCCCCGTTCTTTGGCAATTAGGGCTATATAGTAAGCCGATCAACAGAATCAAATGTAGTCCATACCTTTGGGAGTGCGATGATAGTCGGCATCGGATAAAGGTAATGATTTTCACGGAATCGGTGGGGCAGGAAAATTTGAACCACGCGCTCACGGCCGGGACGGAAGCCAACTGGTTCCTCGCAGCAGTATGATTCACGCAGCCGGGATAATCTGCATAACAGTATGGATACCAACCAATAGCTTGGAGGTACTTGACTCATGAAATCGGAGAAACTCTTACAACCGGACTACTAACTGACTCACCTCATCGTCATCATCACTACACACTAGCTAAAGATGAGAAACGCCCCAGCTATCGCGCCGCAGTACAATCAAGGTGTAGGAAAAACAAGATACTAATTGTTGCGGTATACAAAATAAATAATAAAATATAGAATCAGAAAACGAGTAAGATAATGTCATGCATCGGAAATGAGGATGTAGTAGACAGGGCAAACTAAAAGGGCTTCATCGCATAAAAGGACTCCCA
>CALYDF020006848.1:0-13664 GCA_944474145.2 Dicrocoelium dendriticum | reverse complement strand
AGTGTACGTGGCATCACCGCCGATATCGCATCTATAACACCAGTCTACGTCTTTCCCCAGACCTCGGCAGATTACGCCAACCTCTTTTCCCAGTAGTCCAAGCTCTTTCAGGCAATGAACGCAGCTTTGCCCCTGACAACCCAAGTCACACACCACATACGGACGAATGGCCCACCGGTCTCATGCCGTCCACACCGACTATCGCCCGAGGAACTATATGTAGCTAGGGCGGAGTTTGAGCGCATGCTTGAACTTAGAATAATCCGCCCTTCCGAGAGCCTTGGTCTTCGCCCCTGCAGATGGTCCCCAAGAAACCTGGTGAGTGACGCCCTTACGTTGATTACCGCACACTCAATCGCCTAACCGCCCTAGATAGGTATCCCATCCCACACATGCAGGACCTTACCGCATACCTCACAGGTAAGACGATCTTCAGCAAGATCGATCTAATTCGCGCTTTTCATCATATACCTGTAGAAGAAAATGCCATTCCCAAAACAGCCGTTATCACTCCTTTCATCTTGTTTGAATTTTAAGGAATGCCGTTTGAACTGTGCAACACCACATAAACCTTCCACCGCTTCATCCCCAATGTCACTCGTGGCCTAGACTTCGCTTACTCCTGCCTAGATAAAATAACAGTGGCCAGTTAATCTGAAGAAGAGCACATAGAGCATCTTTGAACTCTCTTCCTGCGATCAGCACAACACGGTGTCACAGTCAACCTGACTAACTGCGAACTCGGCAAATCAACGGTAGAATTCCCAAGCCACTTCGTTAAATTGTCTGCTACCGAAGTACTTCTGAGAAGACCTACACAATAAAGCACTTACCAGCTCCGACTTCGTTCAAGCACCTCCGTCGATTTTGTGGTTTGGTCAACTACTATCGACGCTTCATTCCGCTTTGCACTCAGCACAAGCAGCCTCTGACTGACCTACTCAGAGGGAATGAACCTAAGTTCGTTTTCCCTAACACAACACAGACAGCCTTTGCCGAGCTCAAGGATGTGATCTCCAACTTAGCACTTCCCTCTCATTCGGAATCGACTACACCCCTTTCTATTAGGAATGATGCCTCAGACGTCCCGGTAGGAGCCGTCCACCACCAACAAGTTGGTAGGCAACGTCAACTCCTCGGGTTCTTCTCCAAACGCCTACAGCCAGTGGAAACCCGCTACAGCACGTTTGGCTGAGAATTGTTCTCTATTTACCTGGCTATTCATCCCTTCCGGCACACACTCGAAGGCCGCGCTGTCATGGTTTACGCTAAACACAAGCTCGTTATCTTCGCCTACAACTATGCTTGCGACAAATATTAACCCCGGGAAACAAGGCATCTAGACTTTGTCACGCAGTTCCCTGCTGACATACGTCATGCCTCAGGTGTCGACAATCCCGTCGCGGACACACTCTCATGCATCAACCTCACCCTCCAGTCTTTGCCTACCTCCGACCTTGCCGCCATCACATCAGCTCAGTCTAAAGATGAAGACATACAACGCACGCTGCAGTCCACTTCGCTGCATTTGCAACCTGTTCCTCTCCAAACCACGGAAGAAACCGTCCTATGTGACACTTCCACAGGTTGTCCTAGACAACCTGGTACCCCTCTTCTTTAGACGCTCTGCACTCACTATCACATCCCGGTATCCGTGCATCATTGAAACTGGTCACCGAACGTTCCGTTTGGCCGCGCGTAAACAAAGGTATTCATACCTGGGTTCACACCTGCATTCAATAACATCGCTCCAATATACATCGCCACATCTGCAGTCTTCTTGGCTCATTTTTCGCCCCGGACTCTCGGTTCTTCCATGTACACGTAGACCTAGTAGGTCCCTTGCCTTCTTCATGTGGATTCGTATACATTACTGCATGTGTTGACCGCTTCACCAGATGGCCAGAAGCCGTTCCAGTAACAGAGTGCATAACTGAGGCTGTTATCTGGATCTTCTTAGATCGGTGGGTCTCACATTACGAATGCCCATCCAACATCATAAATGATCATGAAACACCCTTCGAATCTTCATAAATTAATATGTTCTGAAAAGTTTAATGATGTCACGGCAATCATACCACCGTGTATCACCCAGCCCATCGCAGTGAGGGGGAATTTACCTCACCATTATTGTAGCGAGAACGACAAGACAGGGGGGTAGACGTTTATTGCACACCGAAAATGGGCACATGAGGGTCTCGCGCGCGCCATCGAATATCGACTAGATTTCCGTCCCACCACGCAACACAGGTACAGATGTTGGAGACGAGCCAGTCCTTTCGCCTCGGGAGCTCTGACTTGGAAGATCCGCCTTCCTGTTTTCGCCTCGATCTCCGCTTCTCTGCATCCGATTTGGATCGGCCAGGAGTCGTTCGAGAGCTCTCGACTTGCTTGTTCTGGGCCGTGTCAATCGGCTCGGCCTCGGTCCTGTGGGCTGCGCTAGCGGCGTATTTGTCTGATTTATTGCACTGTCCACATATTCCCGCTCCGTAGTTCCGGGCCCAGGCTCGTCGCTAGCCGTCTTTCGCGATCCGCTCTCAGCTAGCTCCGAAGAGCTCCCCAGAGCCATTCTTGGAAGCGGCCCCTCTACATTATGATCCCGTTCCAACTTCTCTTTTATCCCCCTCTCTTCAACCGCTTAATTCTTTACCGTCTCCCACGTTGTTTTGATAGGCTTTTATCCTCTAGTTTCAACTCATATGCAAACGCGGAGCGTCATTCCTACCCTGTCGACAAGCGCATGTCCAATCAAGCGGTTCACCCCAAGTCACCGGCTTCTATTTGGAGCCCACGGTCCTCCTTCAGCTTGGCATGCCTCAATGTACGCACATTACTACAGACCGGTCAACAGACAGCACTTGCCCGAACTTTAGAGACCCTCTGGATCGATATTTGCTGCTTATCGGGGACCCGCCTGCAAAACTTGAGCTCAGTGCTCGCTTCGCCATCCCCTTCAGGTGACACCAGCAACACTTTTACATTACACCTATCCGGTGACGATGCCGCTTCGAGCACCGGCCAAGCTGGTTTTGGTATTGCCCTGAGTCCCCGGGCTGAAGCTGCTCTGGTTGATTGGACCCCAGTCAGTAGCCAGAGGTTTGCCGTCCGATTGGCTAGCTCGTTCAAAGCTTCGAAGTCGGGCGAAACTAATAGGTGTCTATTCGTCATGGCTGCCTATGCGCCCACAAACACTAACAATGGTTCGGTAAAAGACGACTTCCACCACCAACTGAACGAGCTCCTTCGCCACAGAAAATGCTCGGACACTAGTGCTAGCTGGGGATCTGAACGCTCAAATTGGAATATTGTCCACTGATGAACCGCATCTGGGCGACCAACATGTTTTAGGCTACCGGAATGGAAACGGTGAGTGGTTACTTCATTTATGTTAAGATGCTTGCTTATTTCTTGCGAGCGATAATTTCCGACAGTACGCGCCAGAGGGTGACTTGGCGCCCACCAGCCTCGAAGTAGCTATGGACGCAAATCGACCACATTGCGATACGTTACCGTTGGTGAGGCTGCGTCTAGAACTGTGGCTCAATTTGGAGCAAGTGTGTGGAAACCGACCATGCACTTGTATGTGATGACATGCGGATGCGTTTTGGCGGAGGTCCACGACGACGCTGTGAGCGCATTGACACCAGCCAACTGACAAAGCCAGTTGCTCTGAATGCCTATCAATGTACGCTGACATGCCAGCGCGGTAAGCGCTCACTGTAGACAATTGAAGGACACTGGTCGCGTGTTCACCAGAACTTACTAGATGCAGGCAACTCCTCATGTGGTAAGTCCAGTGGCCGACATGGACATTGGGTCTCTTCACAGTCTCTGGAACTCATCGATGCTCGCCGGCATTTCCCGGCTGGAAGCAAACACAATGAAACCCGCAAAGAGCTCCGGGCAAAAGTCCGTGCTAGCCTGAAGAGAGACCGCGAATCCTGGTGGACACTTCGTGCGTCAGAGATGGAAGTAGCCACTTCCCTTGGTAACCATGCAAAGTTACTCCGTCTGATAGGAGAAACTGGCAGCAGAAGACCTGGTGTTAGTGAAACAATTTGTGACGAGAGTGGACAGCCTATCCACAATTTGTCAGAATGTTTGGAGCGTTGGGCTGAGCATGTTAAAAGGCAATTTAATCGGCTGGAATTGTTCGATACCTCACCAGCTACTGATCGCCCTTCTCCATGGGCTGTCCATTTGGATCCGCCGTCTCGTTCAGAAGTCAAACTTGATATTGGACCGTTGATATTAACTAAAGCCGCGTGACCAGATGATCTTCATTCAGCCCTCTACAAATGCGGGGACCTACTCTTGTGGATGATTTACACGAGTTACTAGTGAAACTGTGGAAGCACGAAACTGTCCCTATCGACTGAAGCCACTCCGTTATTGTTCGCATCTTCAAAGAAGGCTCGCGTTCGGAATGTGGCAACCATGGAGGAATCAGTCTGATCCCCATCGCCTCCAAATTAATAGTTCAATAGCACAAGAATGTATGATGGGATAAAAGCATAAATTTACAAGACCCACAGGATAGATATGCGAAGGAAAATTAAAATCAAATTGTTCCAACGTGGAAGGTGAAACATCAAAGGTTAAATGGTTGCACTTTATCAAACTGTTGTGTAGCGTTTATCACTAAGATGACTGTCTAAGAGTCTTTCGAATGTCGTCATGTCTGGTGCGTTCACCACATATCTTGGTAATGCATTCCAGTGCGAACAGATTCTAATTGAGTAAAAATACTTTCTACAATTCAGACGGGAGTGTCGCGTCATTAGTTTCAGGTCGTTGCCGCGGCTTTGCTTGTAAGGGTCTAGGATCAACAATGACGTACATGGATGCACGCTTTCAGTTAGTATCCGGTATGTGAGAGTAAGGTCTCCGCGAAGTCGTCGGTATTCTGATGAGAACACACCGAGTACATTAAGACGCAGTTCGTAACTTAGACCGGATAGTCCGCGCGTTGTCTTTGGACTCTTGTTTGGAGTTGTTCCTATAGACGATTGTCTCGTTTTAACCATGGGCACCAGGCCTGATTTGCATATTCAACGGGAGGACGAATATAGGAGTTAATCAACATTGGTACTAGCCGTCGCTCAAATGTGCCGAGAGCTCGCCTCAAAAGTCTCAAGTTCAAGTTCGTCGCACTTGCAGCTTTCGAACATAGGAGCGAATTGCCAAGACTCTTGTGCACGATTATACCTAAGTCGCGTTCACTAGTCACTTCTTGCATGACGTGTTGTCCTAAAAGTTATGTGTTGACGACGATGCTGCGCACTTCAGGAAGTGTCACTTTACAGGGTTCAGTGGGATCTGGTTCCTGTCTGCCTATTCGTTAATCCGAGTCAGATCTTCCTGGAGGTAGACACGACCGGATGCTGAGCGGATTGTTCTCTATATTTTAACATCGTCTGTAAATATTTGCATCGGGGGTAGAATATCTGTTGGAAGGCCATTAATATAGACTAAAAACGGTAGGGGGCAGAGGACGGATCCTTCTGGCACACCACTGGAGACGCACAGGTTTACAGTGTGAGTGCGGGCTACTCTTACCTTGATTGCTCAGTCATGTAAGTAGTTTTCTAACCAGGTGAACTGAGAACCGTTGATACCGTAGGCATCAAGCTCATGGAGGAGAAAGGAGTGATTGACCCTGTCGAATACTTTAGAAAAATCCAAGTAAATCACATCTATGGGGACTCCTTCATCAGCCACTCTGATCCGTGAGTCCCGAGTAAGCAGCAAATTGGTGAGACAATATCGTCTGCGTCTGAAACCATGTTGGGTATTGGAAATTATCAGTTGACTTTCAAATTATCGCTTCAGTTCATCTGCGATTACCGATTCCACCACATTTGATAAAACAGGAAGGAGAGTAACAGGTCAGTAGTTGGCAGTATCCGATCGCTTACTTCCCTTGTAGTGAGCATTCCGTATTTCCACTCAGATGGGAGTTTGTGGGTGTTAAGCAGACCCTGGAAAAATGTTGTAAGTGGTGCTGCTATGGTGGGAGCAAGGGTTTTCAGTACTTTTGGGCAGATCATGTCGATTCCAGGGGCACTGTACTCCCCGAGAGACTGTAATTTGCATGCAGTAGCTGCTGGAGTAAAGATGACGCTGGATAAGCCAACGACATTTGTTGGGAGTTGATAGGGCGAAGGTTCCATGACGTTTGTAGCTACCGAGCCAAACTGCAGGAGTAGAACGTTCGCGGTATCCGCAACAGCAGTTGTTAGGCCACTGGCCGTACTGAGTGGTGGTATTCTCGGCTTAACCATTCTTTTGTCATTCACAAATCCGTATAGTAGTTTGGTGTTACTCGTAAATTTCAGCACCATTTTCTCCTGTCGTCGGTACTTATCGAATCTAATGAGCGACGTGCAGTAGTTTCGGATGATTTTGTAATTCTGCCATGTAATATATTACATGGGTTTAGTAAATGTTGCCTCCAGATTTCATCTCTTTTGTTGATCCATTTACGTGTACTGCTTCGGATCCACGTATTGGTCCGGTGCGATTTTGCTAGTGGTACAACCTAAGGCGCTGATTGTATGACCCAATTAATTTTGTCTTTCAGTTCATTCCAAGCGTCATTCATTGAACTGTGCGTCTGTAGGTTCCAGGCGACTGCTGCTGCTAAGGTGTGCAGCATAAAATAATCCGTAATCCTTCACAGACTGACTGGCGCTCGTGAAGACTCTGGCTTTCACGAGGAGAAAGCCGGGTTTCGTCGGGATTGTGGCTGCATCCAGCACATATCCACTTTGCCTAAATTGTTGGAGCACCATCACACAAATTAATGGACCACCGTAGTCGTGTTCCTCGACATCAAAGGTGCCTTCGATTCGGTTGATCGATGTGTCCTTTGGAACTGTCTACTCAGGAAAGGTGTGCCCGAGAAATATGTAAATATTATCCGAGCATTATACGCGCGTAGCACGGGTAGAGTGAGGACTTACGGCAAGCTGTCGCCACTCTTCAATATCTCCAGCGGTGTGAGACAAAGATGTTCGTTGTCACCTTTCCTCTTCAACTTCGCTATTGACTAAGTCATGGAGATTGCATTTACAGGACATGACTTAGAAGGTGTGGAGCTACGCCCAGAAGAACAACTTCTTGATTTGGAGTATGCAGACGACATTGCCCACCACTGTGACATCCCCCAGACGTGCCAAGTTGCACTGAACAGATTAGCAAGGGTTGTTAGCCGCTTCGGACTTTGCTTTGCATCATCGAAGTGCAAAGGTTTCCTCCAAGATTGGCACTGATCGCCTCCTACGCTGACCCTTAGTGCGGATCAGTTGGAAGTAGTTCAGAAATTCAACCACCTGCGAAGTCGTGTCAGCGCCCTTAGGATCGAAGATGAGACCACGAAGCGTATAACAAAAGCTCGAAGTGCTTTTGCTAGTCTCCTCCATCTATGGCGGCAGCGCGACATCATTCACTTCCTGAAGGGTAAAGTGTACAATGCAACGGTACGTTCAAACTGTACGGTTGTGAAAGCTGGCTCCTTAGATCAGAGTACAAACAGAGGATAGTTACGTTCGACCACCGGTGCCTTCGTAATTTGACTCACCTCTGGTGGGAACATCGAGTGAGCAACGAGCGTGTTCGACCCTAGTTTACGGCACAGGAAAAGGAACTGAACCACTCAGCACCGTCATTTCACGCAGCAAGTTCCGATGGCTCAGCCAAGTGCTGCGTATGCCAGCCTAGCAACACCCGCGCCGTGCGTTATTTGCTCCCCCGGGGGTGTGGATGAAAGACAAAGGGAAGTGGCCAAGCAATGACTTGCTCGAGAGGAATGAAGGTCCTCAGTTCGGAGCTGGCCTCAGTTGGAGTGTCACGGCTCGCTGGTTGGGGTCCGAAAGAAAATGAACACGTTTGGCTGGATACATTTGCTGATACGGCTAGCAGCCGAGCTCGGTAGCGTTCTTGCTGTGAGATACTTTGTCCCACCCCATAACTTTTAGCCTCCCCCTCCAACCCCGATCTCATTTCGTAACGTAATATATTTTTAAATAATAATTTTGCTTGGAAATATTGTGATGTTGCTCACCCCAAGAATGACACCCCACGACCGCGGTCTCATCCTGGTTTGGACTCAGCAGGTGGAGATAGCCTGGGCTGGGGTGGAAATCAGAGCCTACTGGTTCAAAGCTGATGCCATCAACACTATGCCACTGAGATCCATGAGCAACGCTTGGTACAGCGGAAACGAATCCAAAGTTGGATTTGGAGGATCCGCTGTGTGTTTGGGTTGCTACAAGCAACCTCTATTAAGACCTCGGTTCAATTTAGGTGGACCTCGATCATTCCGAGCACAAGGACTGTATCATAAATAATTAATAGCAAAAGCCTGAACCCAACGAACTCTGCTGCACACCCCATTTTGGACGTCCGTGTTCAAGCCCATGACATAATTCGCACCCATCCTCATCTACCATTTCCCCCACTAACAGCTCTATCGAAAGTTTCCATCCTTCAGCCTTCTAGGAGAGGCCCTTGTCGTGCACAGGAAAACAATCACTTTCGATATCTTGCAACATTGCCTTTTACTGTTGTTTTACGCTTCAAAACGTCCACTGGCTTTACTGATGGCACTTCCGTTGACACCAATTGCTTTGGGGAGTATCTTGCTGCACCGTTACTCGCTCTGGTTGATTCACTACCTATTTTTGTAGCCTGTAAAATATACGTGGTGTTCAGTCGCCTCCAACATCTATACTGTCCCGTATTTGACACATCTCTTACGTGTCATTAGTTACCCAGTAGTATCTCAGGCACCACCCAACAAAGATGTTCACCAAATCAACTTGAGGGCGTGACAGTGTATCCGCGACAATCTTATCTCATTCAGGAGTATGGCGATATCATTGGTGTACTGTGAAATGAAGTCACGGTGACGTACTTCACTGGGTGAGTGCTTGTCTGGCTTAGCCTGTAGACCGAATGGCAAAGGGCTGTGATCTGTGTAAAACAAAACTCTCTTCCTTCCAGAAAATGTCGAAAGTGGCGGGTGCTTGTGTATTTGGCGAGTAACTCACGAGAAAACGTACTGTATCGAGCTTCGTCTGGTGTGAGCTTGTAGGAGAAAAATCAAAGTGGTTGCTGGAATTTATCGATGGTCTGCTGCAAGACAGCTCCGATAGCTGTTTTGGATGCGACAACATTTAACGATATCGGAGCATCGGGTTGCAGGTAGAAGAGGATAATGATAGTAGTTGGAGGAGATTTGACTTCCTCGACAGCTCGTAAAGTGTCGTCAGTGAAATGGAACTGCTTCGGATCACCAACGAACAAGTTCGTGAGTGGAGATAATGCGTATGTGGATTTTGGAAGGAAACGGCCCAAAAAGCATTGCAACTGTTTCACAGAAGTGGGTGTAAGGAAGTTTCTTATGACGTCAATTTTCTCTGCCATTGGTGAGATGTCAGTGCTATCAATGGTACGATCAAGAAAGTTCAAGGAAGTTGAACCAACGACACGTAGTTGTTGATAACCACTTCGTACTTGCTGAGACGTGTAAATGAGATTTCTAGTTGTTCCAAGTGTTCACTTTCGTTAGCACCTGCAATCAATGCAATGGTATATTGCGGATATAAGAAGCCGAAGCTTTGCATGTCTCGCCGGATGATCGGTTAGGGGTGAGCAAAATAAAAGCAAAATGCTAGTAGGAAATAGTGAACGACTGCAAATTGCGAAATTGCCAATTAAAGCGTCCCCTTCCGTTTTATGTACTAATCAAGGTTATCATCTGTGATTTCCAGACAAAAATGAAGGTGGGTTTGTTTGTTTTATTTTTCTGCTGTTTTCATGGGTCGTTCGGATTACGTGACATGGTGTAGTGTAGCTAGTGCATTGTCGACCCGCGTTTTGAACAAGACTAACATGGGGGCAGTGATAACTGCTTCTGAGAGGGTATCCCATGTGTGGTCGACTCGCAACGAGAAGAAGTTGCTACGACACTCGAATCGACTGCATTGTTCTGCCAATTTAAGATGATGGCCTCTCAGTTTGTTGTTGTGACTCAGCTTCAGTAGGTGATGACAGGGTTGATGGATGTTGTTTATATTTGGTAAACCATGATTAGGTCACCTCGTAAACGGTGATAACGTCCACTTGACCTTTTTAGGTCACCCTGCGTTGCGGATTCTCCACGAACGTGAGATCCCAGTTTAGCCATGGGTGCCATACTTGAATTGCATCTTGAACATGTGGGCGTATATAAGCGGGAACTGTTTGGCGGCAACTCGACGGTTCGAATTGCCCAAAAGTTCTCCGTAAAAGCCCCACGATTTGGGTCCCCTTCTTCGATGCCCTATTGGACGGCTCCGAGCAGCCGAGATTTTCCTGGACAATCACACCGAGATCCTTTTCAAGAGAACTGTATTGCAGATCCTTGTCTCACAACTTATATTGTGAATCATTCGGTGTCTTAAATGGGGCACTCGACAGTTAGCCACAGTGAAGAAACGGTGATCTTGGACCGACCGTCTATAAACCTTGTCATGGTCGATTTGAAGCCGGATATGGTCTTCTGGAGCTCTGATCACTGACCATAATTTGATGTCGTCAGCGTAGTGTAAACAGTTTGACGCAATTTGAGTCACTAGATCGTTTATGAGGAACAAGCATAGGCGGGACCCCAATACCGAACACTGGCACCGCAATTCGACGTGTATTGGGTCTGACATGGATTCAGGTACTCTCACATCCAGACGCCAGTGCGAGAGAAAATCGCAGATCCACCCGAGTAGGATGTGATGGTCCAACGGTCGAATACCTCAGAGAAAGCAAGGTAAACCACATCAACTCCTGCAACAGCATCCACAGTTTCGGTCCAGCTATCTCGTGCTAATAATAGGTTGGTTGTGCATGACCGATTCTGGTAGAGGTCGTGTTGCAGCTGAGCAATGTAACTAAAGCCGTCCAAGATAAGAGATGAGTGCGTCGGCAATGATAGCCTCCATAATTTTTGAAAGAACTGGCAGGAGAGTCACTGGTTTATACTTTGCTTGGTTGGAACGACTACCCCCTTGTAAATGTGAGTTATTATTCCGTGTTTCCACATTGCAGGAACGTGCTGCTCGTCAAGGCAGTGTTAGAACAGCCGTGCCAAAGGTTAAGCCAAAATAGTAGCCGTCACAGCAGGCGTATTCGGGTGGATGTCGTCAATTCCTGGACAGGCGTGCAGACGTATGGATAGCAGCTTTCTCATCACGATGTCTGCCGTAAAATTTATATGAGTCCTGGTATGGGCGCCATAGGTTCCAAAGATTCAGGGGACCACGGGATGCAATGAAACGTTTTGTGCATATTATTCTTGCAGAATATTCGACGCTTTTTAGCAGTCCGAGTTAGACCATTCGCTGTTTGAAGAGGGGGAAATCCAATTTTCTCCTTTCGGAGGCTGTTCACATGCTTGTACAGACATATTGATAAGCTACTTTGCCCTCGCGTACTAAATGGGCACAGGGGTTACAGTGGACAACGTATGCCTTCCAGTTATTCGGACTCAGATCGGTTTGTGCGCATACCAAGCCGCGTTGCGGATCACGATGCTTTTGCGTGTCCTACTCCGTATAAACGACGCCCTGTTTCTCTAACTGCTAGTCTTGGTTTCCGATGCTCCACTAACCAGGGTGTTAAACAAACTGACGAAACGTTCCCAGGCAATATCGGGTTCATCCTCGGTTAGGAAACTCCAATCGGTTGCTTGAACGAGTCGGGTTAAGGTGTTACGCTTCGCGTTGTTTGAGTTCAGTGGTCGGGATATTCAGTATAGCAAGTGTACATGAAATGCAAAGTTGCATGATCACTGCGGCCGGTGGCCGAGTGGTTGGCACGCTTGCTTTCCAACCATAAGGTCACCGGTTCGAATCCGCGTAGGGGTGGGCGTCCTCGCGGTATACTCAGCCCGCGCGCGACTGGTGGTGGTCGCGCGGCAGCGAAGCGCCGTTACGGCGTATAAGCTGACACACATTTTTTTCATGATCACTGCGGTCTAGAGAAGTATCGATTAGCACTGTCGCGATCATCAGCTCTTCATTAGTGAATATCCGGCCCAAATATATATGGCCTGTTATTTCCCCTGAATCCAGTGGGCCAAGTGACGTGGCCATACAGCCGAAAATCTAAGATACGATTTGCACGTCTGCTTTGAATTGCTCTCCTGGTGTGGCTTGGGCTTCTAGAGCACGTAAGTTGAAATTCCGGCGACTAGAACATGATTGCACTTTCTGTTTATCACCTGCCTCAATGCAGCCACCAAGTTGCAGTCCATCTCAGGTGTATACGATGGTGGTTGGTAAACAACAACCTTTAGGCCAAGATCGTTCCGTCGCAGCCAGAAGCTGCACCAAATGAAGTCAGGTATATCGGTTACCGAATGGTGTATGGGTTCGCACTGCAGGCTGTTACGAAAGTAGAGGGCTACCCCACCAGCTTTTCTGGCTCGATCATTTCGAACAATAAACATACCTGTTAGCGCGATTTCGGCATTTGTTCTTTCACAACGCAACCATGTTTCCGTGATAGTGAGGAGGTTCCAAGCTGCTGATGCGTGTCGAAGTCTTAATTCAGCTAATTTGCTGAGCAGACCTTGGGCATTTGTGTACATGCATGAGAGCTTTTCGCAGATCAAAAATGTGTTGTAAACTCGGTGGCTAATCGTTTTTTGGACGGGTTGCTGACTCTCGAGACTAATTTGGTATGTATTCAAGTATCAGATACCCCGGAGCTCAGTGTTCGCTCGTACTGTGCTGTGTCCCTCCGGATGTTATAACTGCGGTTGAAACCGTCACCGAGTCAGGTCCTACAGTTGGTGTTTGCATTGTGTGTTGCGCATCCACGAAGTTGTCATTAGAAGGTGGTGGTGTTCCTGCTGGTTTCAGAGGAATTTCTGTTGGCAACTTGCCACGTAATTTAGTCCCGTTCTTTAGTAGAATTTGTGCCGTTAGTTCTGATTGCAACACCAGTGTCAAGGGCCTGGGACGGCACCCCTTATAGTTCGGTGATAAGGGCATCCTTGTCAACGAGGTAGCCACGAGATTTTCGAGAAAAAGAGCCTCACGCATGTAACGCCATTGCTCCCGGTCGTGTACCTGCGCATCCTAGGAAGAGGAATCAGTAAGCTTAGGAACACCGTGAGCAATAATATTTTGCTTATCTTTACTTTTTCTGTCCCTGTCTCTGTTATTTCGATCCGCTGCAGATTCTTTCCACGGGGTTTCATGTGGCATGCACACTCCACTTGAGGCGTTGCGGAGTCAATTCGCAGACAGCAGAACGGCCTCTGTCTCATCCACCGAGTTCAGTGTTATCCGAAGTAACCGGGGTACACCGTAGTGCAATGCGTTTGGTTGACGCGAGATGCGTTTTGATGTGGTGGGATCAGTATGGAAACCGATTGCCGTACAGATGAACTCCATTGATTTCGATCATCTGTCAGCCTACCCTTAATTGTATTGGATTTGGATTCGGGGATATTAGTGCACACAAGATTTAAGGCACCATGGTTGCGCCTGGTGGCTACTGGTTTTAAAACCTTAGTTTCCGGTGCTTTTGGTGAATTCGTGAACGGCACTGATAGGGGCCATCCATGCAGCGACAATTTAGTTTTCGCTGGTCCGGCCTAAAAGGTTACCCATGCTATT
>CALYDF020006847.1:0-12992 GCA_944474145.2 Dicrocoelium dendriticum | reverse complement strand
GCACCAAGAAGGAGCTCTTTGATAGTCGTTGATTTTCCTATCACATGCCATCGCTATTGCCTTGAACCGAATGGAGTCTGTAGAGACGCTTCTAGCTACTGTTCTCTGTTCCGTAATCCGCTGCTCAATTTTGTTCTCTAACTGTGGCCATCTAGATTTATTTGCTCGGAAAATCTTCTTTGACCTATTTACTTGGCGCAGATCATCTGCTTGTTTCTTCCAGTTACGTGACATTGTTTCATTAATGTTGAGTTGTTTCGCAGCTGCTCCATTCCCATGATGTACTGCTTGGCTGATGGCTTTGAGTTTGATCCGCTTCGTAAGCATGTCTCTTAACAGGTTTTATTTTGGGGTTCTTAATTACCGGTATGTTGAAGCACAGTAAGTATCAAGAAAAGTGGTAAGTGTCAGCGAACAAGCTTCGTCTTCATGGCCAACATGCGACTGGCGCTGAAAATTGTTATTGTACTTGACCTCCTATGTTGACCAGCTTATACGTTATCACGCATTTCTCCGTAAGTACACTGTTACTCCCTCCGTAGTACATGCACAACGACGTATGTTCCAGTTGTCTATCCGAAAACCTCAGTTTGGACGATGATGTGAGTGCAGCACACACGGGCGTCGCTGATTGTATGGAACAGTGGTGTGAGCACAGATCGTGTGGTCAAACACTCACGTGTTTCGGGCAGTGTTTGCCAGGTACATTCTTGGACCAAGTGAGTTTGCCGGGTGGAGTAACCATCACATGTATCACAGTATGGGATATCAGTGTGGATCGTTGACCAGTTGGTTGATTTCTCGTGGCCAGAAAAGCTCGAATCAGTTGGTTACTGCAGAGGTCGTCACTCCCAAAACAAGTCTGCCTAGACAACATAGAAAGCTGACTCCGCGAGGTTCCTGACCAGCGATTATGCTTCGACAATCAGTAGTAATAAACGTTTTGACAGATTTTTCAGCTCAGTGTGAACATAGAAATTGATTTCAGGTTAATAGGCCTCTGGGCAAACATTAATACATATGGCGCACCGGAATATAAGGCGCACTGCTGAATTTTTAGACTATATAACGATTTTAAGTGCGCCTAATAGTCCGAAAAATACAACAAAGCTCTTTAATACGCACTAGAAGTACTAGCATTTGCGAATTGCATCTTCATACAATCGATATGTTCACTGCAGAATACCGACGTCCTTGCAAGTATCGCATTCTCACATACCGGATACTGACAGAGAGTGCACAAACATGTTAAAGTTTGTTAGGCTTATTTGCGCGCAAGCAATGCCAAGACTAAGAAATAAAACTAGTAACTCACCACACCCGTTTGAATTTCAGAAAGCACTTTTTCTATCTTATTATTTACTTACAGTGGAAGGCGTTGGTAGCACATGATATGGTATATGTACATCCTAACTCGCGAAGAGCTAGTACACTTCCATCCTATTGATAACTGCTGCACAACAGCATGAGAGTGTAACATTTTGGAAACTGATAGTTCACGGTTTACACCGAAACGTCTGGATATCCGTTTTGTAGTTACCATCTAGTGGATCTTGTAAAAAGATTGCTTAAATTCAATAGTACACAAGATCAGGAACGAGAGCAGTTTTGTTGCATCGGCGAAGCACCACCTCTGGAAGATCTTATCGCTAGTACTTTGAAGTATATTCGTTCATCATAAGATTACGAAAGCTGCGGTTCAATATGTGTACAATGGTGCTACACTCCGAGAGAATGTCAATAATCCCACTGGAGAACTGGTTGAAGCTTCCCCCCAGGGTGCTGACCGACCATAGACTAAAGGCAGCCTGCACTTGTCCTCTAGTTGTCAATAGTTTGTTCACGCAACAATGCAAACAAATTGACTCAGTTGTGGTCTCGGCAGCAGACAGGATACGGTGATCGACACGAGAACATCCAGATCCGGAGCGCTCTGTGCGACCGTGCAGTTCAATTAAAATTCAAAATCAAATGCGTATCAAGAAGCATATTATCGGCTGACACCCAAACGGTAGACCTTAAAAGTAATATGCATTTGAGGTTCACCAGCGCTCTTCGAACGCCAAAAGTGTACCCCTATTTGTACAATGATGCCCAAAGTCTTCTCCATAAGTTGGTCGTACTTAGGGAGCTCCAGAACTTAAAACCGCGGGACCTCATCACTAATACAAATACGCGGTAGAATCTTGAGAACACTGATTCTGAGATTAAGTTACTCGGTATATGGCTGCTTCGGAAAGATAGGACTAGAAGGTGTATTGGGGAAATTCCGATGTGGAATTATTGATCAGCGAGAAATCCTCTCACTTAATTCATTTTATTCTTGGCTATAATTGCGCAAACAGGACACATGTGTTGAAGCCGTAATTTAGCGTACACAAAGCTCTACGTCTGAAATGGATTCCAAAGTGAACCAAGTTTGAACGTGGCACTGAACAAGTCATACAGCCACATTCTCATTACGGGCGACATTAATGTGCATGAGTTTGAAAAGCCAGCGACTGACGTGGCACAGACTAAAGTCTGCAAGAGCAATTTGCTAGCCACTCTCCGTACAACTACGCAACCTTTCACACCAGATTTCGAACTACTGACAGATCCTCAGTTCTCCATAATGTGCTTACCAACCAAGAATTCGTGGTTGTAAGCAATCCCTTTAGCTGCAGAGACCATTTCGCTTTACTATTTGACCGTATATGCTAGGCGGATTATCTTGAAAAATGGTATAATAAAGCGCATATATTCACTCATTTCGCAGTGTTATCTGCGCTAGTTAAGGCGACAAATTGGACTTTCTTGACTAGGTACACCTCTGATGTCACCCGAGACACATTACCGACCATGTCTTGTACACTGATGACGCACGCATTGCAGCGGAAACGCTTCCATGGTTAAAACCGACCTTATCCTTTTCTAAAGGGAGGAACACGCAAACATCCTTAAAAGATTAGGTACAGCGAGCTAACTAGGACCCTTCCATATCGAAGACCTGGAATGCAAACCTGTCGCAGCGTAACGTTTTATGAAATCGATCTGTGTGGAAATTGCGACATTCGGTATGAGATAATAAAGCATTGCTTCGTTAACCGCAAACTCTTAAACAAGCACGTTAATGACTTACATAAGGTGCGGTATCGAATCCTAGTAGTCTTTGGGGCTGGCGGATATACACGATCAGTAAGGAAAGCAACCGATGGATCGCTTCCTCATCATTTCCATACGTGTCAGGAGTAACGAATGCAGATCTTCTTCATGTTTTCATTGTCGCACCATCACCTTTAATACAATATCTGTGATAAAGAATCTATTAGCTTTGTGTATCCATAGTTCCCTGGAAATAATAAATATTCAGCCGAACGACATGCAAACAGTAGCCAAGGATATAACAGAATCACTGACTACTATCACTGACGCTTCGAGAAGAAAGCAATTCCACCAGTATGGAAGCGAGGAGTCATCACTACCATTATGAAGGGAGATAGTCTCACTGATAGCGCCAATGACGATAACGTTGCTTCCGCTGCTTTCTGGTTTATGGACCGAAACATCGCGTGCACTGATGCAGCGTCCAGAAAATCACAGCACAACAGCTTGGGGCAACATGGATTCCATCAAAATCGCTTGTGTAAAAATAATCTGTCAATTGCTCACATTAGCTTGACCGGAGCATTTGATAGTGGAGCAGGCGACAATTTCGCCGACCTAGACTTCTCAAAGCGTTTAATCGCTTGGACTATTAAAACGGTACTCTGGCATTGGTGCGTTAAGCTTGAGTTGGATGGGAAATTTTTCCCATGCACATCGTTTGGAGGTGTGACTCCGGGAATCGTTGTCCAGCGCAACTGAGGCGGATTGCGGTGTCACAATCTCGTTGCTAGTAACTAACATCTTTCTGTTTTTCATAAATTATCCAGTGAGAGCGATTGCTTCCTATTTCTATTTCTCGCAGATGTTCTCAAGACACGGCGACTGGTCAGGGGACCGGGCGAACACTAAGGTCTCCAACGCGATCCAGACAGGATTTTGAATTGGTTTGCTCAGACGACCTTGCCATTTAGTGTAGGCATATGTCGAGTTGATCAAATACACCATAGGTAAGCTTATGCTTATAGTCTCGGGGCACAAGTCTTACAGACAAATTCTCAGGAACGCGACCTTGTGGGCGCTTACAAATTGACCTCAACTATTCAAAACAGGCCGCGGCCGCTGCACGAAGATGTAACAACCTACTGGAAATTTGACTCAGCAATATTTCCCATTGTGCAAAACTCCTAAGTGCGGCCTCATGTTGAATACGCCATCCAAGCTGGTTACCCTCAGATAAATTGCAACCTTAATGCACTAGAGACAGCATAATACAAAGTAAAAGAAGAGGTCAAGTGTATCTTAACAGCAAATGCTGAAGTTATTGTATTTTTCAGCGGACGTTGCCGACGGCCTCGCGTTTATCATCTATTGCTGTACCAAACACTGAGTGGCCCTAACGGGGTTTACCACTATTTACTGAAAGTCGGCCAGAACACCAGCCTCAGATCTATTCATCTGAAAAGTAGCAAACAGTACCGTCGTCTTGAATGTAGACGAATGTATTTATCTTATACTGTTGTCAATCTTGGAACTCTCCTCCAAACTCGGATTTCTAATACGCTTACTTGGGAATCTACAAAATGATTAGATATTGCCCTTAAGTTACCTTTGAAACTAACAAGTCCCACTTTCGTGAAGAAAAAGTCTTGGAACTGTGCATCAAGCATGCAGGTAATTAAATGTAAAATATAAGACAATACCGCGCACACTGCCTGAACTGATAAGTTATGCAGGTAAAACGAAGGTAAGAGGGCTACTATCTTAACCAGAATGTCCAACCAGATAAGCACATATAAGTCGAAGTGCTTAAGAAGTTCGACAAGCATGAATGGTCACTAACTGAACAAATCGTTATTTGTGGAGTCCCGTAAAGTTTAGCGAAAAAAGTGACTTTGGAATGTCAAACACTATGAGAAAAAGTGACAGATAGCTGTGAACTAGTTTGACTATTTTGAGAGGGCTGACCGACAGTGACATTTGCCTTAGTTGAAGTGAACAAACTGCGTCGTCACGTTGCTAGAAACTGGATTCCCAGAGGCAGAGCTCCCGAGGAGCAGATGAAACTAAGGTGTTTCCCTCCCGAAAACCCCACGAACAACCTCCAGTTTCCAACTACCTCAGCTACAGTCCTAGTGATCAGATGATCAAGGGAATTGCTGCCCATTCACAAAACGAATCTACAAAATGGCCCTCCATTTGGCTACCGAGAACGTTAGGTATATGAAAAAATTGAATTTTTCTTATTAAAACTCCAGCATCCATCATAATCAATACAACCAGAAGCTCGGTGAGATAATGGCAGTTACAATAATGCCAACGAAGTTCAGAGTGAGATAACAGAGGACATGGATATCACGCTTTTACATGGACGGAACATTTCGTCTCACGAAACCAGGTCAAATGTGGTTTAACATTTCTTCATTTGCATAACAAAAGCCTTAATAGGGGTTGCTCAAATGTTCGTCTAACCGAAGATGAAGTCGTTTTGCTGCTACTTAGATGTCCCTGAAACAGAGATCTCATACAACAGTAATGAAACTCCCGGTTAAAGTAGCAATCGTTCTGTATGACAGCTGAGGGTGTCTGAGATAAAGGCACACATGAAATTGACAGGCAATGGTCAAGAAAATCTGTGCGGTGGATAAAGTTGAAGAAACCGTGGTCTGGGTAGATGTGATTTTTGACACTGGAGAGGAAGACATCAGAAACTGCACGCCTACTGAAACCGCATCTTTGGGGGTGTATGAACAGTATCCAATCTTGGGCAGAGAAACAAATGTTTGTAGGAAGCTCCGCAGCCTAGTAAACAAAATTAGCAATGTCAGCCGGCTAAATTAACTTGATGTGATATTGCTTTCTGTCGGTTTACGGAGGATATGGGTCTGGTAGAAATTTGGGGGAGACGCAATAAGATCAGTGGTGCACGTTTGCAGCTAAGTGGTAAAAGCAATAAACTATGATCACTTGGTTAAATCCGTTAACATGCTATTGTACATTTGGTTCGAATAAATAAAGGAAATGACAGCGCGACAAAACTACAAGGTTAGAGAGGCTAAAGAGCAATTATCAGGCGCTTTGTTCCCAGACTGGTAATTATCAAATTGCAGCGTCTATTCTGAATCGCATGAACGATAACATACTTTGAAAAAATTCATATTACAAACGACAGGATTTGTAAATAATAGATTTTAGAGATATTTAAGTAGTTGTTTCGTCCTTAGAAGACCACTTGGCATAGAAGCTTAAACTGAAGTGGGTTTTGTGTTGTTGGTGATTATTCCCGATGTAGATTTCATTTAAGGTGAAGTCACATGCGCCTCGAGCCCTGAGGGGAAAACTTGCGCGATACAAAGTTCAAAATGTATCCGGTACACAACCCGTAAAATCCCGAAGCAGAAGCTTCCACCTATTGCTTTGTGACCATGCTTCCTTCGAGCTGATTAATTACAACAATCCAGTACACGAAAATTCCTCAGATAATTCAGGAACCCTATGTAAAATCGTTGTACATTTATAAGAGCAGCCACACGAATTTCTTAGCAAAATGTGAAGAAACGGATCAATTTAATTCATGTCTGCCAACTTCCGTACTGATATTAGAAATGTTCGCAAGATAGCGACACTGATCAAATAGCAGTAGTAGACGAAGTGCTTCAGCTAGGTTGCCTTGTGGAATGAACGCAAAAGAGCAGACAAATCTTGTTATAGTTCTCGCATTATTATTAGCCTCTGTCCTAAATTATTTGAAGTAATTCCTCATAAAACAACTGTAGACTATAATCACCGCACAGAGACAAGAATGAAGTCCGCAGAGTCATAGTCAGACAAAAATAAAACAACTGCTTTCTGTGGCGACTGAATGTCAACCGTATGAGTCATTTTGGTTTGTATAGGAAGGTATTGCTAATTTTTCAGGGTGTAAAGAGTAAGCAAATAATGATAAAGGAAAACATACAGCTTGTCCCAAAATTCCGGTCGCTCTATTTCGTTAATGCGGGACAAAGGGTCACTCCTTCGGATGTGAGGTATAGGGCACTAAATCGCCAACTGTCCAGTAGTAGATGTTGGTAAACCTTAAAATGTCTCACCCGGTCACATAGGTGTAGAACAACCGTATGCATGTATGTGGGTACATGTGTATTTGTCAGTGTCGTCTATCGTGAAAACGCTGGACCAGGCGCGGATGGTTGATTTGGAGTCCACTTGCGGCACGCCACAGGAAAGGTTCGCCGATCGCTACATACGGTGTTGAGGGCTGTTTGGAACGGAGATTGGTGTGCAAAATCGAAATAGCAGTTTCTCATTACCGGGCTACTGCGGTAGAATTGTGAGGGCGCTTGGACAGGCGTAACTGGTCTGAGCAAGGACTGTGGAATAGGTGCTTAGTGTTCGCCCACCTAATGACGAAAGGGTTATTGGCAACGCTCCCGTAGACTGAAAGTTATCTTCCAACAACCTACCATAGAAAAACAGGCATTCCTTTCAAGGAGGCCTTGCAACTATGAAATGTGACGTACTGAGAATAAGATCTTGAAAAGCCATGACGCCTGGAGACTACTCGCTGCCGCATAGCCTATTGTCTTATCGCAGTACTGATCGCCGTTGCAGAAAACAATTGTGGTTACGCTACCCAATTTGTTTCAGGCGGGACCATGAGCGTTCACTCCAACATATTCACTGATGAGGCAATATTCTATTAGCACGGAACTAAGCTGCATTTCTAGTCAATATCTAATCCTCGCAGATACTGGGAATCACGTATTGCACAAAGAGCGAATCTCACTGGCGCGAAAAAATAAATGGCATATCGTGGAATCATAGCACACACATGTGGATTCTCACGCATACTGTGCACCACAAGCTCGTTATCTGTGAAAACTTTTCTAACACATTATGCTGCAAACCCAGAATATCAAATTGAAAAGGATCGAAAAGCCAAGCTTTCGCGGTCTGTATTCTTATTGAAAAGTTGTTGGACCCTCTTTCTTTTCCCTTGTTTGATCGGTATTTTATTGTTTGGAAGCATTCATTCCAAGCCAGAGCCTGTAGGACGGCGAACAGGAGAGAAATACGAAATCGCAAAGCCTGTACTCACATCACTATCTCGTTCACATCCGCCTCGTATTCCTTGGCATAATTATGAAAAACAAGTATTACCATTGTTAACCAAGTCGCATAGAAGTGGTCAGTCTAAGCGCTGTCGAATTAGCTTTGCTCCTGGATGGCATCCTGGCCTGGCACAACTTTGGCACCAATTGCCTGTGCACCAATATAGTCCAGAAATCAGTGATAACAGTGAATAAGTATATCAACAAAAGCAGCATCAAACGCTGATAGGTGTAGTGTACCGGAAAACACACGGTTTCAGTATTTTGTAACATTGGACTTTACGGTTGTTTTAACCTACAAAACGTCCACTTGTTTTACTGACGGCACATCCGTTGACATAAAGCGTTTTGGTGAGTACTTTCCTGCACCGTTTCTCGCTCTTATTCGCTTCCCATTTTTGTAACCAGCACCATATACGTTAGGTTCAGTCGCCTCCGATTCCTATACCGTCCCATATTTGACACATCTTACTGTAGCGAGAACGACAAGACAGGGGGTAGACGTTTATTGCACACCGAAAATGGGCACATCAGGGTCTCACGCGCGCCATCGAATATCGACTAGATTTCCGTCCCACCACGCAACACAAGTACGGATGTTAGAGGTGAGCCAGTCCTTTCGCCTCGGGAGCTCTGACTTGGAAGTCCCGCCTTCCTGTTTTCGCCTCGATCTCCGCTTCTCTGTACCCGATTTGGATCGGCCAGGAGTCGTTCGAGAGCGCTCGATTTGCTTGTTCTGGGCTGTGTCAATCGGCTCGGCCTCGGTCCTGTGGGCTGCGCTAGCGGCGTATTTGTCTGATTTATTGCGCTGTCCACATATTCCCGCTCCGTAGTTCCGGGCCCAGGCTCCTCGCTAGCCGTCTTTCGCGATCCGCTCTCAGCTAGCTCCGAAGAGCTCCCCAGAGCCATTCTTGGAAGCGGCCCCTTTACACCCGCCCCTCCTCCAGGACCTTTCTTCCTCTCGTACCATGGTCGCAGGAGAGCAGCATTCACCCAACGTTTCATTCCTCCGCAGTCGATTAAGAAGTTGCCCGCTTTCTGGTCGATAATGGTGTAGGGGCCTTTCCAGCGTTCTCTGAAATTGCTTGCGCCCGGCCCGTCATGATCCGGCCGATCGTTGTTCCGTAACTTGACCCGTTCTCCAATCTTGAATGGCCTCCACTTGTGAGCCTCATGCCTGGCGTCGTAATTTCGCTTATTCCGCGCTTGTCGAGCTTTGGTTTCGCTTCTAGCTTTCCATCGCAGTCGCTCTTGATGCTCAGCTGGATGTTTCCACTCACCCTGGTTCGGTAGGCAAGTATCGAGCGCAATCCGTGGTTCTCTGCCGAGCAGTAATTCGAATGGCGAGACCTTGGTGGTTGATTGCATGCTGGTCCAATACGCGATCAGAACCTGAGGCAAAGCATCTTCCCATGCCAACTTCGTGCAGTTTATCCACGTCTTCAATGTCCGGTTGAACCGCTCGGTCATCCCGTTGGTTTGTGGGTGGTACGGTGAAGTTCGCCGTCTCCGGATGCCCCACTTGTCCAACACTGACTTAAACGCTCTTGACTCGAAGCAGGGCGCTTGATCCGTGATGATACACTGTGGGATCCCATACTTTGCAGGCACATTGAATTCGAATACTTGCGACACTGTCTCGCCTGTTTGGTCCTTGATTGGTATGGCTTCCACCCATCGAGTGAAGTGGTCAATCATCACTAGAATATATCTGTTTCCTATTCGACTCACTGGTAAGGGCCCAAAGACGTCCAGTCCCCAACACTGAAGTGGCTCACCAACCTCCATCGATCGCATCGGCGGTCTCGGGGACTCCATCTCCCGACTCGGTTGGCAGTGTGGGCACTCCCGAAGGTATGCCGCGACTTCCTTCCTCATGGTTGGCCAAAACACTCGCCTCCGCAGCAATTCAAATACCCGCTCGAATCCCATATGGGCGCCATCATGAGTTATACGCATCACACGTTCTCGCTGATTTGGTGGAACAAAAGGCACTTTCCGTCCGTCTATCACCACCACCACGTTATCGTTTTCGCCCTTCAACCTGTCCCAGATCTTGAGGAGTTCCTCCACCTCCTCCGATGTAGCCTCCGGTTTGGTGCCAGCCCGTAAGTGAGAGCACAACACATTCACGAATTCATCTGTCATTTGATCTCCCAGCAGGTTCCTCTCCCCCATCGCGAACGCACGCACCGGTATGGCATTGTCGGGCATGATGTCGTCCAAACACGGGCGTGACAACATATCTGGCAATACATTCTGCGTCCCATCCACGTGCTCAATGATGAAGTTGAATTCCTGCAATCGGTGGGCCCATCGCGCAAGCCGTCCCCGCGGGTCTTTCGCCGTCATCAACCACGAGAGCGGTTTGTGGTCAGTGACGACCCGGAATTCATTCGCCAGTAAGTAATTTCTCCACTTCTCTTACGCCCACACCATGGCCAAGCATTCTTTCTCCGTTGTTGAATACTTCTGTTCCGCCCCCGTCAGCACTCTGCTCGCGTACTCCACCACCCCAGCCGGTTGAGACAAAACCGCACCGATTGCCACGTTGCTTGCGTCGACAGCCACAGTGAACCTCTCACCAGGATTGGGTAGCCGTAGACATGTCGGGGCTTCTGTTATGCATGCCTTTAGATGGTCAAAGGCGTGATCCGCTTCAGCTGTCCACACGAACGGCACGTCCTTGCGAAGCAGCTTTAACAACGGGCTGACCTTCTCTGCGAACTGGGGCACAAACTTTGAATCATATGCCACCACTCCCAAGAACGAACGGAGCTGACGCTTGGATTTTGCTTTTGCGAAGCACTCGATTGTCTCGCGTTTCTCCGGAAGTGGATGGACTTGACCATTGCCCACGATGTGACCCAAGCAAACAATTGACTTTTGGGCAATCTGCGACTTCTTACGACTGAGTTTCAGACCAGCTTCGTCCAGTCTCTGCAGTACTGCTCCAAGTCTGGTCACATGTTCCTGTTCCGTCTCAGAGAAGATGATGATGTCATCACCATAAACAACCACGCCTTGCAAGTTCGCCTGGATCATCAGCAGCAAACGCCTGAATGTAGCCGGGGCGTTGCACAATTCAAACGGCATTCTCAAAAACTCATACTGCTGGCCATTGACACTGAACGCCGTCTTGTGGCGATCTTCTTCTGCGATCGGCAGTTGCCAATATCCCGAGCGGAGAACAATCAAAGATATCTGCTTCGCACTGTGAAGGCTTTAGAAACTTTCTTCCATCTAAGACATCGGGAATGCATCTTTCACAGTCACGCTGTTTAGTTCTCTGAAATCGATGCAAAATCGATAGGTTCCGTCGGCCTTCTTCGTCAATAGCACGGGTGATGAATATGGGCTGTGAGTTCGCCTGATGATTTCTTTCCATTCCATCTCGGTCACCTGCTTCTGTACCTCAACCAAGGTGTTCTGTGGAATTCGTCTGAAGATTGGCTTGCATTGTCCTCCTGGGATCAACGGTATTCGGTGTTCAACCCAATTGCGAAATCCGTAATCATCTTCCGCGTCTGTGAATAAGTGGGCATACCTGCTCAGTACGTTGCGTATTGCACGGTTCTGACAATCAGGCACGGCTTTGAGGGCACCGACCCGGTCGGTTCTCCCCTTGTTTATCTCGATCGTCTCGTTAGCCACGACCACCACATCGTTTTTCAGGTCAATTGTGACACCGAGCCGTTTCAGGATGTCGGTTTCCATGATGGTTTCGGTCGTCTCCTCCACGATGAACATGTCATGGCTGATGAGCGTTTCTCCTATCCTGATTCGTAACCGCTGCGTGCCCGTCACTTTCAAAGAATGCCCACCGACCGTCTGCATCGTGATTGAAGATGGGTTTACTGGAACCCCATTGAACCTCTTCGTAATTGACACTGCCGCTCCTGTGTCTACTATGGCTCGGACAGACACACCTTCTATAGTTACCTGGAGGACTGGTACTCGCCACCGACTCGGCATGGATAGAGAGAAACAATGGGGCACATTGACGTTGGTGCAGAATCTCGCCACATGACCATTCTGGTTGCATCGGAAACAGCGGCGACCGTTCCGAATTACCTGTACATTGCGTTGTGAAGTGGTGCTTGAAGACTCTATCGACAACAGCTGCTCCACCATTTCGGATAGGCGATTTACTTTCTGTTCTAACAAAGCATGCTGGATGCTTCTCACTGTCACTCGTTCCGACAAATTCTGGGCGACCGTCACCAGATCCAACGCTTTGCTGTCTCCCACCATCGACGCCAATTTCACCTGATCACGGAGTGGATCGGGCAGACTTCGGATAAACTGCTGTTTCAGTAGGCGCTCTCTTGCGTTACCCTCTAACTCGGGGAGCCCAATCGTTAGACGTCTGTCCAGCTGCTGGAAAAACCATCAAATCCTCCTGTTCGTCCCATCTGGCTGCGTGAAATCGTTGCAGTGCTCGTTCTCTCTCCAGATCCTTCCCAAATTCTGCACACAAGGCAGCCCTCATCTCAGCGAACGAACAACCGGGTTTGGCCTTTCGAGTGAGCAGGTACACGGCCTTGGCTCGTCCACTCAACCGTGTGCCCAAAGCAATTAGCAAAATTGCATCCCCCTCACACCCGTGCAAGCGGCAATTCCGTCGAACTCATCGAGTCACGCCTCCACGTCACCGCCCGCAAATTGCTCCAACCGGGTCAACTCCATCGCGATTGGTCACGGCACCAGTGTAGCGAGAACGACAAGACAGGGGGGTAGACGTTTATTGCACACCGAAAATGGGCACATCAGGGTCTCACGCGCGCCATCGAATAT
>CALYDF020006846.1:0-13023 GCA_944474145.2 Dicrocoelium dendriticum | reverse complement strand
ATCACTCCTTTTGGCATGTTTGAATTTTTGAGTATGCCATTTGGACTGTGTAACGCCGCACAAACATTCCAACGTTTCATGCACGATGTCAATCGTTGCCTGTACATCGCTTATTCCTACTTCTATGATATTTTAGTAGCCAGTTCATCGGAACAAGTACACCACGAGCATATTCGAACTCTCTTCCAGCGCTTGACCCAACAAGATATCACAGTCAATCCGAATAAGTGCGAACTCGACGAATCAACGGTAAAATTCCTAGTCCACCTCGTTTCATCGTCTGGTATCAAAGTTGTTCCTGATAAAATACAGACAATCAAGGACTTCGCGGCTCCGATTGTGTTCAAGCACCTCCGTCGATTTTGTGGTTTGTCAACTACTCATGACGCTTCATTCCGCGCTGCATTCAGCTGATGCAAACTCTGTGTGACTTACTTAGAGACAATGAATGTAAGTTCGCTTTCCCTGACATAGCACGGAGAGTCATCGCCGAGCTCAAGGACGCTATCACCTACGTAGCCCTCTCCGCTCATTCCGAATCGACTGCGCCTCTTTCTGTTACGACTAATGTTTCAGACGTCGCGATAGTTAAACAGACATTGCTAGCTTTTTATGTAGAGAGCGCTTGTCGGAGGAAAACCCAGCACCTCCTGGAACATTGCCAACGACCACAAATTAAAACACATTGCAGTACTAGCAAAGCTTTTGCAAGACTGATCTTCCGTACAGCTAGTCCTAGTCACGGTAACCCGAATTTCCGTTGGCTCAGGGCAATGCTTAGTCTGGATTTATCTGTAGCAGTTGTGGCAGGTCGTGCTGGTCGGAGATAGGGTTATGGAGAGTGGAATGCTGAGTTGCGTAGGTGAGCAAGGAGCACAATTCACATGCGGTATCATTGTACAAGCTGATAACCCACTGGTGGCTATAACAGGCAGTTCCACAAGAGTTAACCATGGCACATAAGTGGGAAGCTTGGATTGTGTTAAAGGGTTCTTGAGAGGATGTTATATTAGTAAAAGAGAATTTGATGCTAATTTTTCTAGTCGGTAGAAAATACTGATCGAGGAGCTTGCTGTGGTCTTTGGAATCAGGTATGATCGAGCGCAGTAATACTGACCACAGACAATATACATCTAAAAGGTATAAAAGCTGCATACCACACTGGCGAGGTGAGTCACGTATCCATGGTATAATGGCGCCATGTATATTATAATTCTGATATTACAGGAGAAATAAACAACTGACGAGGGGGACGGAGCATAACGCCATGACCTCGCAAATAAATAGATCACATGCAGAGAGAGGAAGATTTTGCAGCGCTGTTCCGGAGGTGATAATGATTTGAACTCAATTGTTCATATTGGCAGAGAATATGGATCAAAAGACTTTCTGTAAGCTCCAGAATACACCTATGGCCAAACGTAATATAACAGAATATAATGGGTAAAATCCGAGGCACAGGTTTTCTGGCAGACTACACTGGTGAGCTGGGTAAAGTGTCCACCGATATTGACGCCAATCAGATGTAGGCTCTGGTACCAGGAGAAATAATTCGTTGGCGAAGTACACGGAGCTTCACGCCATGGCATCGCAAGTAAGTAGATCACATGCAGGGAGAAGAAGCTTTTTCAGGTAATGTTCTGGTCTTGATAATGATTTGAACACAATTGTTAGAAGCAGTAGAGGGTACGGATTAAAAGGCTTCCATAATAGATAAATATCTAGAGGCATAGGAGAGATGGTAGACTACACTGACGACGTGGGTGACGTATTCAGTGTGTACTGATGGCAATCATTTGTAGATATTGATACCAGGTGAAATAATCCACTTGTAAAGTGGACGTAGTATTACGCTTTGGCATCACAATACCTTAATCACTTGCAATGAGATTAGGCTTATTTCAAGTGATGTGCCAAGGGTGATATATCTTAGAAAGTAATTCTTCAAACCGGGGAAGAATCCGGAGCAAAAGTATTTCTGTAAGCTACAGAATACAGGTCTGTCTGAACTTACTAGAACAACGATATAAGATAAGTATCCGGTGGTATATGATTGATGGCAGACCACAATAGCGAGGTGGGTAAAGTGTCCATCGGATAATGGCGCCAAGCAGATGAAGATTCTCATACCAGAAGAAATAATCCACAAGCGAAGTGGGCGGAGCCTAATACCTTGGCATCACAAGTAAGTTGAACACTTGCTGTGAGATGAAGCTCTTATGTGGTGATGTGCTGATGGTGAAAATGATGTGAACGCAATTGTCCAAACCACTAGGTGATGCATGTCAAGGGGGCAGAATTCCCAAGTTGGTAGTCCGAGCTGTCTACTTGTCCCGCGACATACGAAGAATAACTTCAAGATCTTTACCTAGATACGGCGTTTCAGGTAAATTTATTCAGCGCTTCTATGCTTCTCGCGAAGGCCAAGGAAATGAAGATCAGTGAAAGAAAGCATTCCGTACCTAAAGAAAGGAGTGAGGAGAGCTGGCGACCTTGAGCATTAACAAACTTTTTGCCATGTATTGTGTGTATGTTTATAAACTATGTCGTCGTCTGTTTATGTGTGCCATTTAAGATTGAATTAGAGATAGGGAAACCCGTGTACAGAAATTAGGTGTTGGGATATGTGGAGAGCAGCGCAGCAAATGAAAGAAGGCGCTGTACACGGGAAGGTTGACGAAAAACAACTGTCACGGAGCGGTAGGTGATAAGACCAAATGCCGCAGCTTCAGCAAATATAGCGCAGCACTGCCAGCAAAGCAGTGGAGCTAAATTTGTAAAATCAAATGGTACAGTGGCGCCACAATAGATAAAGTAAGTCACTTAAAGTTGGAGCTCTACGGTACATTAGATATGTCAAATGGACAGAGAAGACAGACATGGAAAGCGTACAATTGATCACCTAGTAGAATTCACTCGCGTTTGTGAATTAGGGGCGTGAAAGTCCAGCAAGCTGTTAATAGTGGGTCATTTGTTCGCAGGAATAAATGCCTCTATTAAAACGTAAATAGAGTAGGCGAGCCAGCTAGGCAATAAACATGCACAAGCGGAATAACATGAGGCTCCGGTGCCGAAGTAGTTTGGTCAATCACCCGAATGTGGAGCTCCAGGTTGCCACAGTTATGTGGAATGGACACAGAGAACAGAGCGGGTTAGAGTCGGCTTCGTGACATAGCAGAGCCCGCTCTTTGTCGAATGGTCAAGGGATATTGCCTGCTGAGCAGTCGGTTAAGGAGGACAGCGTTGTTATAAATGGACAGTTGCTGTAGCTTCAGGGAAGATAGGAGAGTAAAGCCAGCGATGCTGTGAACCTACAGTTGTAAAATCATCTACATATATATATATATGTATAATTGCTTTTATATGTATATACCATGAATATATGCAAAGAAGAATGTATATATGCAAGTGTAATATTTTACATAGGCACAAATACGAGCATATACTTATGTAACCATGTCTGCATAGGTGTGTCGCGCAAAGCAAGAGACAAAATTTAGTTATTTATTTATTTATTATAACCGTTTAAATCTTTGCATACGATCAAACGAAGTGAACTTACATTTGCGAAAATTTTGCTTGATGGATAATACTGCAAATAAAAGGCATACTCTATATACAGTGTACGTGTACCCTATACATAATATAATTGTGTATGCATATAAGTCTAACTGCGGATACAGCAACCTTATTAATGGCTTTGTAAATTTAAAGATATGACCTGCGTGCATATAACTATACGGTAAATCAACGTATAATTGTTAACAATACACATGTTCACAGTAGAAGTAATTGTAGGCAAACACCTAAACATTAGCGTGCGAACTAAATTTGAACCGGTGCTATATCGACGTTTTCCTTTACCCTACAGAGCAACGAGTTTGTGCTGTGACTGAAAAGGTGCAAGAAGACAGAAATTTTGTCAATCCTACTGTCTGTGTTGGGTAATACAAGTTCCTGTTTCTTATCTGGATTGCTTCTAGCTTGAACTCTAAAAATTAGCTACGCCGCCAGGATCGAAATTGCCGAAAACAGGAAAACGATCAGAAGCTACTTTTGCAGCCGATGTATGTGACGATAGAAAAGCAACATTTGTTATCCATAATATTTTCCGTGTCTTTAACAAGCTATGTTACGGGCTCTTTTTCATTGTGGATCCACGGCCTTTCCACCTGCAAATTGCTCTATCGACTTGTCATACGGTACGTGAGGTAAGCAAGCATACTATTTTGTACAACACTTTCTTTTGTCGCTACGTGGCTAGGTCCACTTGAGGTTACTTGCAGAGAAGTCTTTAGATGTCTTTGCAAATAGCGGCGTTTTGGAGCAGGTATTTACGGCTCGCAGATTTAGGGCTTTGCGCTATGTACTAGCTCTCTCACAGCCGCTTTCGGAACCGCCAACATATTTACTCTGGACACCCCTTCTTGGAGTAAATATCAGCATATTCTTCCATGAGTTGACACTTAGCAGACGGTACATATGGAGAAGGAACGGCAAAGCAAATTGAACAACGCGTTTTGGAAAAATAACTGGAGGGCATTCAAACAAGAGCTGTGCCGAAGCGAGTTATGCTACAGCCCTTTTATTACAGACAAAATGGACGAGAATCTCGCTTGCCTACGGATTTACTCCTCCTCATAACTCAGCCGTTACAGCCCTCAGAGCCACAATAATTTACTAGGTTTCCTTTGACGAGCACATCAGATTGCGCAGGTGTAGCTGGAAATTGCTCAACGGCGCTAAAAGGAGTAATAAGATAAGAAAATCATCGGCCTTCGCCTAACGGTTGGTGAACTTGTTTGACTAAATCAGACGTAGAGCCAAGGCATGCCCGCAAATTGCCACTGTGAGTGGGTTGGCTCCTACGTAGTGGAGCGACCGGTGTTCGTTACTGCGTGGATTGTAGAACGTTGCGATGGTCCCAGAAGCCTGCTCATAACGGTACGTTTTAACCGTTTCATGCCATTTCGACAGGAGGCCGACTAAGTTGATGACTAACTGGCCGACCCACTACCGGAGGTAGCCGCAGAACTAGCGCTGCCTGCACAAGGTGGATGCGGTAAAACGCTTGGAAGGTTGCTTGATTAAAAGTGATGTACTGTAGGCAACGACCGAAACCTCAGAGAGCGAAGGAAATTTGAACCGTTGCTATAGCGGCGTTTTCCGCTTACCTATCAGAGCCGAGCTTGGGCATTGCCAGCTTAGGAGCAAGAAGACAGTGAAGTTTATCACACGTAACTAGCTATGTGTTGCGTCACACTTGCTCTGTTGGTCTCTTAAAATCCTTCCAGCGTATATGTTACACAACCAGTGAAAAAGCACTTTCATAAGTGCTTTAAGTAAAGTTTGTAAATGGAGAAATACGTACATTTATATTTATATATAACATGTTAACAAATAGCATCTCCATTAACAACATCATCTGAATATTATGTGGCCAATGTACGTTAGGTATGCGATACATTCCCAGTATTGATAGTCTGTTTAATGTGGTATATATATAGCAGTGATTTATATAATCGAACATGACTTAGTAACAAACCCCCTAGGACGATGCTGTCTGAAATATCTCGTCAAAGAACTATTGGAATAAAACACATTTATGTTCACATTAATTAGGGCCTAAAATTTATATATTTTGCACAAGAATAACTTGCAGAAAACATGATACTTAAGTTTTAGGATAAACCAGGGTACTTAGTCAAATTGTCTATCGTTTAAGCACGAGCCTTTGAACCCGACGTCTAGTGAAACCCCCTGGGTTACAGTACCTAAAACCAACCGTGCCGCTGACCAAGAATCTAAATTCAGCCGAGTGCTTCTGAGCTAATTGCTAGAGAAACCCGCCTGGGACACATTACATGGCACCAACCGTGCCACTGACCGAGTGTCTTCCTTTCAAACACCAGCCTAGAAGCCTGGTGCATAGCGAAACCCGCCTGTGCCTCCTTACATAGGTCCAACACTGTCACAGACCTATCAATTAACTCTCAACCACGTGCTTTTGAGCCTGGTGTTTAGCACCACCTGTCCGAGTCACAAAACGTAAGGCTAGTCGTGCCACAGAGCATGCATCGATCTTACAAACACGAGTCGCTGAGCCTGGGGCCTAGCCTACCAGCCTGGGTCCCCAAACGTGAAAACGGCTGAAGACAATATAACAGCACATATCCGTAGTCTGATGGAACCCACTAAATAGCTTCCCAAGGTAGGTTCTCAAGAGATATAAAATGTAATTAGTTTTGAATATTCATAGATTAACTCCTTAGGTCCCATTGCACTGCTTCCAAGTATCCAACTGACAGCCCCTAGCTTTCAAACGTGAGCCCCTGAGCCTGCAGTTTTGTGAAAGCTACTCGACACCAAGTACACGAAATCAGTGCAAATCCATTAGACTACAATACAAAGGATGAATGACAATAGGTGCAGCGAGGGCGCTTGAAGCAAATCCAAATATTCACGTCGTCATTGGGAGTGTGTAATGCGCTTTTGACACATAATGCGCAAGCATCGACGAATTACGTTCGGTAATGTAGCACAGCAGCACAAGTTCATAATATATATTGACAACTTTATCATTAGCATTAAGAATGCCACTGCTATTGCACTCAGTTACGGTCACTAAAGACCAGTCACGTGGGCTCTAAAGCATGCAATATAGACTTATTCATTGGCGATAACCATACCATTGCCATTGCATCCAAATAGGCTTACTAAAAACCAGTCAAGTAGATGTTAAAGCCAATGATGCATGCTTGTTCCTGGGCGACAACGATGGCGTTGCTATGAGTTCACCGAACTCGCTCCGCAGACCCAATACCTAAACCTTTGCTTCAATAGAAGAATTTAGGTTATAACGCAAGATAGTAGTCAATTTGTTTAGGCCCTGAAAGCACCGTGAGTGCGCTCGCTACTTCTTTCAAGGAATAAATGGATTTTTAAATCTGGATGTGGTGGACGTATGTGCCGTTGTCTGAGTTGTCGAAGTCTCCTACACACTTGTTGAAAATGCGTGCGGAGTTGCTGGCATTGCACCAGCGTACGTTCGTTGACAAACAAAGCAAGCATCCTGCTCTATGAAAGACCGTCTAATTTCAAAGGATCTTTACTTTCCTTCATTCGGTATCGCGAGTAAGGTATCGGCCAGTGTTCTAAGTCGCAAGTTGGTCAGTGGATCTACAACCATAATGCTTTCGTCTACCTCTGTATTCCTGTGAACGCAGTTGCGCTTGCGTCAACTTGTGGTATCTATCCTTGTATTTGGTTTAATGATGGAATCCGGTGCAAGTATTGATGAGACCGCAGGGCTCAGTGCCAGTGGTTCTTGGTTAGGGACAAGCGCACTTTTCTTCCTAGCTTATAAGGCTTTCAGGAGCCAGACGCATACCGTCACCCGTTTGCCTATCCTGACACTGTATAACTAGAGCAGTTCGTTTGCTTACCTCTTCTCCATGCTTTCTTACTGCTGACAATTGTGGTAGAAAACTGTCGTCGTTTTAATTAGCTAGGATGATAGCCAAACCTTTACCGACATCAGCACTGACAGCTAGCCATTTAGCACCAGATCCTGCAGTTACATAGGCTGTCGGGACGCGTTCAACGGGCGGGTTCATCGGACAGGTAGAGCAAGCAGATGCTCAGTGAACCTGCGAAACCCATTGTCTGGTTTTTTTCACGGTTTCTAACAGAAGCCCCTAGGGCGGCAAGCATGCGTAGAATGAGGGCATGGCAGATCCCACTGATTAGAGAAAGCACACATACAAATAGACACATCAAGTAATAATACATGAAACGTCTTACCCCGGCCATTAATCGTAAACCAACCATCGTGTACATTATTCACGTATGCTACAGTCTCCGTACTAAACTGTTTTGTAATAACACTGCGCGCGAACGGTGCAATGCACCGAACACGGCTGTAGCCCAGGCCAATTTATTCCTAAGCTTAGATTCGATAGTATACGATCTACCCAAACCGCTCTCCCTTCTGCGATCCGCGCCCCTACCACGCTGCAAGGCAGCTGTAGATAGCTGCGGCACTTTAGACATTTGTGTTAAAGCTACTTTATGTTAACGGTTATCTACAGCTATTCCAATGGTGGTGTTATTACCCAGCAAATGAACTTCGGTCAGCATATAACCGACACAAGATTCCTTGTACGGGAGACAAGTGGTGTACAGACAGCGAAGACCTTCAGCGTAGATGATTCCATTAACCATAAAGGGAGTGCGAAGCAGTCGCTAGGAAGTTGTGTACACCACTGCCACAGCCACTGTAACAAAGGGCTCTTTTCATAGAATGAGACACCACACAAGTGACCGCAGCGCCGCTTAAAGTCACGCAGCATACAGCACCGACTTAACACGATGACAGCCACAAAATATAAGTGAGAAAGTCTACGATCCATTACGAATGTTCTGCATGTATTGGTGATCGGTAGTGTCGTGGACAATTAACGAGCCTCTCAAAGGTATTCACTGGTACACTCGTTTGGCAGTAAAAGGTGGTTAAATTCCGTCTCAGCAAAAAGCTTTGTATGCTTGATGGTAATGCTACCCCGTTTAAGCCTGTGTTGATTCGTTAAGAAAAGCATCTGCACATTTGTCGCTTAAACACGGGCAGTTATGGGCGTAGAATACACAAAGCAAACTAAAGCATCCAGTTAGACCACCAACTGATTTTCCTCAGTCTACAACAAGGAGCCTAGTAATACTGCTCTTCTTGCTTAAGACAGTAGTTGTAACATTTACGGATGGAGTAAACATCCTGTAGGACCATACTTGTAGGAAACTTATTGAGCACATAAATAAATAAAGGTTTTATTCTCGACAGGGCAGGAAAGACCCATAAAGGCATGATCATCGTAATACAGTGTGTATAATCAGTAACTGGCACAAGTGGTACTACATAACTAGTACATACTGAAGTTGTTTTAGGTATATATACTAGTGCATGGATCAGTAATTATGTTGAATGCTTTTGTTACTGTTGTGCGCAATTTGCATTTGTGCTCGGTGAATTCACCAACCTAAGAAGGGATCAAATACTATCTTCCAATTGACTGACATCCGTGAGTGGGGTAAGATCCTCCGGAAAGGCAGGAAGCAGTGGCTTCATTTTGTGCCGAGTCATGGCCGCCACATCACATTGTTGTTAACCAGACAGTTACGGCTTTGTATAGGAAGAAATCTGGCCAGGTGAAAACCCAATACGCCCTGACACAGTGCCACCGAAACATTCGCTGAAACAGGATTAACCTAGACCACCCGGCTGACACCGTGTGTAGGTTGTTCGGCTAGCCAGCATACATTTTTAACATAGCGCGTATTTCCATACATCACAAACTCGGTGACCGGCGCTAACCAACGATTGAGAACATACAGCCGAGGTTCACCAACTTGGATGAAAAAGGTGTGTTCCATGAAGCTACGCACAAACGCATAAGCACCGGTGATGACACGAAGCAGCCTTGCTACTTTACAAATATAACCGTGGTATCTCGAACTAAAATGCCACATTGAAATTATAATCTTAGTAATCAACTGCACTTTTTCTTTCGAAGCGAACACAGGCGATTTTCGCTTTGTAAGAGCAGAACCCACTTTCCAATCGTTTCCTTGATAAGGTGGGCTTACCATTTTTCAGTTAATACAATTAAGATGTTAAAAGAACAGCAACTTCTATGTTGTAAAGCGTGGAAGTCATTTGTACAGTCGTCCAAATTCATATAACATGACTTCTAGGTTTGCAGTGCAGGAAGTAGTCATTCATTTGAGTAGTGGAAGAGCACGTCATAGCCATAGACAAATTATAATGAAGCGGACTACACGGAACAGGCTGTTTTATACATGGGCACCAATCTTCTATAAATTTTGTAGAATCTTTTGTATTCCGGATAAGAATAGCTGTCACGATATCAGTAATATTATAAATTGCTTGGAAAAGAATATGTTAGGTACACTCAATACAGACTGGTGGATCAACACCAAAGCACATCACGCCGTATTCAATTCCCCACCGTCCGCATCTCAAATGGTCCAGAAAATGCGCTGACCTGACTGCCTATTCCTGAATTCAGGCGTTCCAATCTCTTACGCTTCCAGATAGTACTATGGACCATAAAAGTTCCTTAGAGCCGGACCGTCAAATAACCACCTCGCAGCCGGCTGAATGCACATAGAATAACCGCCCGATAAGAGGCCGATGCAACAGAGGCAGCTCCGAAAGCACAGAAGAAGGAATAAAAAGTGCGGGTGAAATAATAAGGTAGGGCTAAAAGGAAGCAACGCTCATCGGCCCCTCACTTTTTAAGGTGTTTCCACTGCACCCGCGAACCGGCTGCACTGACATCACCCAAAGAGCTTGCGCTATTCATTTAGGGATGGCTAGAACCATATTTTGATAGAGCCAAGATATGTGGCTAGAATCCGGTGGTACAACTATGCTAACTTAAGTTTAACGTTTTATTATATCACCATATCATACTATATATATCATAGATACCATACAAATATCCCATACATATAAATAAATAAAATGTGAACCACCAGGACTGCCCCACAAGGTAATGGACGAAAGTTCCTCACCTAGTGTTTTGACATTTCAATGCAACGTTGAATCCGATTACTACCAGAATTTAATATGTATGGTATAGCAAACAATTTTAGTCTAACTTATCAACGTTTACAGCTTTATGTAGAGGATAATTTATTTTGTATGTTGCATTACTTATGAGTAGATGAGTATTCACTGATATTTTTAGTTGGCATACAATCCACAAAGCTTGACTACTCCATGTGACAGCATGAACTTGTGCTCTCTGGATCACATAGTATTAAAGTCGAAATCATTTTAACTTTTTCTTCCTCGTTGTTTTTCGTGCTAGCGCAATTTTATTTGTTAACGTAATAGGCGGAGGTATTAAGCTGTACTTGGATTTATTTTCGGATACGATTATTATGTTGATGGGTCTAATGTTTCTTTCTTTTTTAGTCCACTCTTCCATATTCCATTGCTTTGCAATTTTGTATGCCGTAACCGTACATAATTTTTATTTCTTTTCTTTGCTATTGATCTGTTTTACTTCATCTGAGTAATGTCTTGTTGAAGAGCAAGCTTAGGCTGTCGTACTAGCTCATCAGAAGGAATGCGACGTGCACTAGCAAGACAAACCGAGGAATACAGACAGAGAATTACTCAGATGCGTACGGTGCGACGCGTAGCCGTACTCAAGGATGCTGGCTTACAAAAGCGACTACTTACTTCTCAAGAGAATGAACACAGCAGGCTGGCAGTAGATGATAATCTCTAAAGAGCAACAGCAGATCAGTGTCAAACACGCCCACATTCACAGCAATCGTATTATTTTAATTGCCTTGCATTCAGGTAAAACAAAGCTAAATATTACGGCTTGGGTTCTTGTGTTCTCATTACCACCATAAATGAATTGTAGTTGAATGGCAAAACCCTGAATTTGAATGGAGAATCGAAAGGAACGTGCTGTGCTACAGGAAACCTTTTACTGCCTTAAATGGAAGAGACATCAACGCCCGTAAATTCTGTTTTCCGGAGACACCGCGACAACAGAACATTTCCTCTCTAACAGCAGGAAACATAACTCATACTTTCAGATAAGTTCTTTCAGTGCAGAAATGGTAACGGCACCATTCATGCTCACTTTCATTGTAAAAGGATAAAATTATCATAACACTGGGTCCCTGCTTCATTTTCCAGATGATAAACATAACTTCCAACAAAAGTACTTCATTGGTGATGACAACGATGAATTGAATGTAAGTTGCGGACTTTCTGTTGGCACAAAAATTCCATCTTAATCAAATTACATGATTTGCTTTACCAAAACAATAAGTTGTTGCGTTTGCTCAAAATTGTTCTTGCATGAAGTCGTCTGATACACACAAGATTGTTATTCATGCTGACAAAACGCCAACTGGTATACATCTGCGGAGATTTCTCCTCCAACTATAGGCCGTTTCTATCGTTATGTTCGGAGATAACCATACCTAGTGGTATTGTTCTTCCTCAGAGAAACTCTCAGCTGCTAAACTTTGCCGAACTGCATAGACGAGGTAATGCTCTGTAGTACCAACTCATTTGGCTATGGTGCTGAGGGATAACACCAACCCCAAAATGATGAATTTGTCAGCGCAGTAAACTTTTATTCATACCGATTAATGATTAGAGAGAAGGTAGACGATCACATTTTGAAATGTCGTCAATTGTTTCAACAATACATCGTCAATTTGTACGCAAAAATCGTAGCTGAACCTTTGTTATTCGTCCGCATTAATCCGATCAACCTACGCTCAGAAGAATACGTTCATTTGTGAGATGCAGTTGTGAAGGACAGCCATGCAACTGACGTTGGGAAGGTCACAATTTTGCCATCCTATACATGCAGTCCGTGTCCTATGTACTAGTATGCTCAATATGCTATTGCGTGTGTTCGTCATTACGTGTGACCAAACCCATTCGTTACATTCACATGTATTCCAACTTGGAAAGATTTGCAACAGATTTTACTTCCTAGGCAGTCGCCGATTGATAGGCATGACGTCACAGCACGTGTTTCCAGTCTGAAGCTGAACTCACTGATGAACATCTGGTAAAACATGAGGCGTTTGGGTCGGCGCGTTGTTGAATGTATTCCGTGGAATTTTCAACGAGAAGAGTGCCACACACACATATATAGATATGACTCTACATCAATTCCACTTTGTAGCGCCCAAAAAGATAACTCTTATCTTGCGTGTACAATTTACTTGTTGACCGATTGTACATTACTCCTCCTTGTTTTAATCTTACAACCGGCTCGACTCACAACTGCCTTGTAAGTTCCCGCGCTCACGTGTACGCTCTTGCCTCGCTTCATCTGTCCGTTTCTTGTTGTAGTCCCATCGAATACAGTCCGCTGTGTCCGACTCAAATTGCCTTCTGATATCCGCGCTTAATTCCGCGCACCGTCTCGGACTAGTATTAACTAGTCCTACAAATTGGTG
>CALYDF020006845.1:0-13024 GCA_944474145.2 Dicrocoelium dendriticum | reverse complement strand
TGTACATTTTTAACCGAATGCCCACTAGATATTGTTTTGGAAATGCTCACAAGAACGTTTAGCACACTGGTAGTGCATGCATCGGCACAGAAGTCTTTCCAACGTAAAAAATGAGTCATTTCGGAGGAGCAGAACACGTAAATGTATGTCCCTCAGGGACAGCATGGGGAGCTCTCAAGGACTGTCCGAATGCCGAAACCTGGGCTGCATACGTGGTATACCGTAACTTTGTGTGAAATTGATCCGCGATGACAAGGTTACGTATCAGTAAGAGTTATGAAGCTATTCTGCATGAACATCAAACTCCTGTACAGGTAGATTAACGGCCTTCGAAAGGTGTAGCGTAGAATTCCAAAACCGGTCACGGCTTATGGATACACGTGGTCAGCAATGGAAGCAGCCGATCTCCTACGGAATCATTACTGCTAAACTTTCCAGCAGATAACGAGCCCAAACCTTCTCCTCATTTTTATCACTCCACCGTCGGGTTTAGATAACATCGCCTTCACTGCGGAAGCTGTGCTGTAGAATTTGTTATCCTTGCGTATCCACAGTTCTCCTGGAGTCGACATCATTCGATCAAATGCTCCGTAGGCAGTAGCTAGGGATGAACACAACCACTGACCGTTTTCTACAAGCTAGGTCTAGAGGAAGATCATATGTCACCAGTTTGCAAGGGAGAGGTCATCAATCATATTCACAAGGTAGGTGGTCGCACTGACTCATCCAATTTCGTTCAATAGCGCAAATTCCTGTACTATTCAAAGTTTTGGAATCAATCATCGAAGATACGCTGATGGGGTAGCTGGAAAGCCACAACTTATTAGCTTTAGAGCAACATGGTTTCTGTCAAAAGCGTAATAGCTGGACTAAACCCGTTGACGATAGAGCAGGAGTCGATGTAATTTAACTGGACTCCTCAAAAACGTTTGATCGCCTAAATCAGGGGTGTCCAAACTTTTCGCAAAGAGGGCCACATTTTGGCAGGTATAAATATGTCTGCCCATATTCAGTAGGAACTTAGGATAGTGACAAAAATAACGTATGTACGAAAAGTCCTTGCCTGAATTTAGTATTTCATGATGATGCCGCGGACCAGTTAAGGTGTAACGCAGGCCGCATTTGCCCCGCGGGACGGACTTTGGACACACCTGGCTTAGACCATCGAATTCTTCTTCGTAAGCTTCAGAACTACGGCACTAGGCACCCGATCCTGGGTTCCATAAGCACTTTTATACATGAACGTCGGGTGAAATCGAAAGTCCGGAAACTCTGTCCGACGCAACGGATGCGGAGTGGAATGTGCTACACAGCTCGTTGCTTGGACCTCTTCTATTCTTTGTGTTCATTAAGGATTTGACGCGTTTAATTGCTTCCGGTTTCCTCCTTTCTACGGATGATATGAAGATGTGGCGAATGCTCAGAAGACCGGACGACTACGAACGGCTCCAGTGCGATCTTAACACGGTGTTGTGTGTAGACAAATGTCGCACTGTATAATTACACCATAGACATGTCTATACCTATCTGCTTGGGGCACACGAATTGAAGTCCAGCTACCAGAAACGCGACTATGTTGTGCTCGTTCAGAGTGATCTCAACTGATCAAAACGGGCTGAGATAGCTGCGAAAAAGGCAACCAGCACATCAGCATGCTGCGACGGGCATTCGAGAGATTTAACCTATCAGTCTTCCCAAGGATGCCCAATTCCAAAGTGCAACCACATGTTCAATACTTTATCAGAGCTTGGCATGATTAGTTGAGGGATGACCTAGAGCCATTAGGCGCCATGCAACCAAGAGCAACAAGTAATGTAAAGGTTCTGCGCTATCACTCTTACCACCGAAGGTTGAAGTTGCTGGGAGTTTTCAGCGGATGCTACCGAAGGCTGCGCGGAGATCTCAAATTAGCGCACCAAATATTGTGTGACCCTAACCACGTATACTTTCATTTGCCGAAACTTAGTCACAACTCACAGCTTAGGGTAACTGTTTGAAATTGAGGGAAAAATATAGCCGTCTAGAGTGTTGACGCAGTTACTTTTCTCTTCGGGTTTGTCAACCTTGGAATGCACTCCCAAACGGTGGTATCCTCTCACGCATTGGACAATTTCAAAAACGATTGGATGTTGCTCTTAGCTTCCATCAGTTTGTTACCTAACCTACGCCATTTTAGACTATGCTAATTATGCACTTCTGCAGGATGAATGTGTCATCTGAAACCAAATTGGCGGCGCATAAGTAAGCAAGCATATTTTACTTTTCACAATCATTACCTTAACGATCACTGCATCCCATGTATTTCTGTATGCGTACACTCGACTTTTATGTTACACTGACGTTATTTATTGACGCATTTATCTGGGTAGACGCTCGGTAGATGACTCACATATATTTTGTTTTCACTGTATTCCCCCAATTATCTTGCGGCACTTGTCAAGCACTTGCTTTAAACCCGTTTTAAATTATTGCACTTGCGCTGGATGACAGCTACTCAGATAATGGAGGAGGACCCCTAAACTGTGTAAAAATATTTGTCTGTATCTCTACAGTACCAGCTTCAGGTACTCAATGAGACGTATCTCTGCTTGGTGCGCCCCTTTACAGGCTCAGTCATGGCCTCAGATTTATCGCGTCACAACCAGCTTCAGATGACATTGTAGTGAATGGGATTGCAGAATAATCTGACTCATATTCCTTGACTCAAACTATACTCTTGTCTTCATGAATATCTGCGTACGTTTTGAAGCGTCACCGGAAATGAAGCATTGTAAGATTTATACAAAGTAACCATCCTAATCATCTGTTCAGCTGGCAGACACAATCACCTGTGATCCATCGCAAAACCATGATGCAGAAGATCGTGATCTCTTTCGCCCTGTTATTCTGCAGTCTGGCTTAGCACCCTATAAAATTCTGGATCTCTAAGCTCACCCTGAATCTACCTGACCTCAGCAGAAGTATTCCAGCAAAGCCTAATCATAATAAAGTGCGACATTCTGTCCGGCGGCAGTTCAAGAAAAGCCTATGCAATGAATTAAAAGCCTGGTGCTCTCCACATGATTCTGAAATAGCGGCCGCTGCCCAAACTGGCAATAATCGCAAACTCCTTCAGTTCATTCGATCCATTGGCAACAGAAAGACTGGTGTCAGTGGAGTTACTTACGTACTGAATGGTTCGCGGATGGCTAACTTACGGAGACGCTTGTTTCGACAGGCAAAACATTCCTATTCCCGTTTCAGTAAGCTCTCACCATCTGCTTCTATGCCATGCGAACCCAGCTAGCTGCCATGGCTCGTCTCACATTCTCCACCCGATGAAGCAAAACTTTGTCTTGCGATTCGACCCTTGAAGCGATCCAAGGCTGTAGGATCTGCTGGACGTCCTCCGAATCTACTCATTACGGCGGCGCAGTAATCATCCGCCAGCTAACCTCATGCTTTTCCCGAATTTAGCATGAAGGAAAAGAGCTTTCTTTCCGGGTGGAATCAGCTGTTGTCCCGAATTTTAGGAAGCGTGCTCGCGTTATTGGGTCTTGGAGTATCAGCCATGTTTTGAACTTGTGCTACACAATCTCCGTTGGGGCTACAGTGTGCTTTGAAGTAAATCTACGCCATTTCCTTCACCGCACTGGAGCGCAGGTTTCAGAGATAGCAACTCCAAAGCTCACCAGTTCGGATGCGGTCCCAGTTATCGAAACGGCATAACTTTGCTACATAGTAAACTGTAGTCTCAGTAGAGACCACTTGTCGCAATCCAGAAACAAGTCTGACGCACCAAGATTCAAAATGAAATTCTAACCGCAGTGGCAGACGCTGCAATGCAGCACTCGTCTAGGGACACTTAAGAAAGTCGTCAATCATTGTGTTGGGTTCCCCAGTCAACCAATGTATCTGATTCCTCCGTCAACTCAGGCTATCTAGTGCAGTGTAGTGTGGGTATGGTGTTCTCACCTTTTGCCACAATCACTGATAGATAAGCTTAATTTTGGTTGGTTCCAAGATATTGATATCCGTACTGCTTCGTGAATCGCAATACCTGGAAGAACAAGCTCTCTTCCGTCCTAGCCCTGGGTGTGTGGACCGAATCTTCCAGCTCCACCAAATCATCAAACATCGCCACCACTAACAGAGATCTACCATTGTTGTCTACCTAGACACCTGTGCTGCGTTCCACTAGGTAGATTGATGTGCGCTATGGCGTTGTTGACTAAAGAACAAGGTCCCAGAAAATCAGACTACCACCCAACCCGCAACGTACCTCCAGATTCTCAGAATGGTGAGGGTTTATCACAAGCTCTGTGGTTCTTTCGCTGTCAAAGGCGGTATGCGGAAAGACTTCACTATGTCCCCGTTCCTCTTCAATATTGCGGCTGAAGACGTTCCGTTGAAAGTTTCTGTGGTAACAAACATTTCGATTTGCGGCTACTTCTGGGCAAGGCAGCGACGGATTAGATAAAGCTGATGATATCGTCTTACTTGATGGTGACTCGAAGAGTATGCCAATCATTTTGAACAGGTTGGTGATTTAGGTAGCAAGGTACGCAATTTCTTTCACCATGTTGAAATACAATGCAATGGGCATTCGCCGGTTAATAGGCTCATTCTTCACGGTACACAGTCTGAACATATGGATAACTTTGTTTAGCTGGGCAGCTACATGTGTGCTGGTGGCAGCATTGGACTGGATGTTTCTCTCCGCATCACCAAACATCTGTCAGTTTTCGTAAACATGTAATACTTGTGGAATCGTCGGGACTCTTTTCGTCTTCGTAAACGTTGTATTGACATTGCCGTGATATTAATGTATGGAAACGGGTCTTCACCATCTCAGTTCGTCTCTCGACCTTCGACAATGGGATTTTGAGGAGAGAGCCACAATGACTTTACCGGCCGAACCTGAGAAATACGTCCAAAATCTGTCTGATTTACCGCTTGATCGTACCACTATTAAAGTCTTATCAATGGTTCCAAAGTTCTGCCACTCTACTAGCAAGCATAACAGACTAGCAATAGAGGCACAGTTCGAAAACTTCTACACACGGACTTCGCACCTGATCCCAAATTCTGAAGTGCATGCAGAAGCGTTGAAGTCCCAGTTGGTGCATGCCTGTTATCAATGTCGGCGTGCACGGATACCGCACAATACATCATAGAAACAAGAGCATATGCAAGCACTGCAGCTACTACTTATCGACCATGAAATTATGCTTACCCGTCCAGACAAAGGCGCCGGCATTGTAATCCTAAACAGAGCAGACTATTGCAACAAGATGTGGGAAATATCGCAGATAATATGCAATTCTTCAAAATGATTGGTGAGTGAGGCAAAAAGATGCAGATTGAAAATCATATGTGCGTCTGTCTCAAAAAGCTTAATAATGTTGGTTATATCAATAAATCGGTCTATGAAAATCTACGCCCTGTGGGCACGGTTATTCCAAGGCTTTAAGGGCCTACCCAAAACCCGCAAGCCTTACTGTCAACATCACCCGGTTTTGGGCACGAGAAACTCCCCATAACGCTCGATCACTCGTTGGTTGATGGAACATCTTGAGCCTGTGTGTAGACGATTCGGTGTACATACCCTCAAGGACATTTTTGCGTTTGTAGATTCCGTGCGCGATGTCAACGTCACGAACCAAACTACATGCTCTCTAGACGTCACACCACGGTTCAAGAATATGCCTTTATTTGAGACGACTGAGTTCATTTGCAATTTTATTGACGAGAACCATCTTTATATTGGCATACCAACTCTGGCCCTGAAAGAATTACTGCTAAGATATACATTTAATGTTCAGTTCCTATTCAATGGGGATAGATAGCGGCAGTGCGATGGAGTTGCAATGGATTCCCCGCTAAGACCATTCCTCATTGATCTTTCATGGGCATGTTGGAACAGGGTAAATTAAAAGCGGTCATCAGTAGCCTCACGTTATACCACCGTTACGTAGATGACATCTTCGTCCTACTTGACACCTCTGGAAACATCGAGAAACTCTCCAGCGTACTTAACCAGGCTCACAAGGCTATACACTTCACCTACGAGGAAGAAGAAAACGGCGCTTTTCATTTTCTCGATGTAGCTCTACAAAGACTTGATGATGGTGCAGTACAACGTAGCATTTACCGAAAGTGCACTTGGAATGGACAGTACACAAACTTTCATAGCATTGTGCCGCTTCAGATTAGGGGAACCTTGGTCCTCAGTCTCGTGAACCGGGCCGAAATAATCTGCTCGAAGGATACACTTTTCGAAAAAGTGCAGCTAATACGATCGACGCTTAAAGAGAATGGCTACCAAGAGAATTTTATTACTGTCAATATGGAGCGAAACAGGGAGGCTTCTACGTTCCTAACTGCGGAACGGAAACCTATTTTCCTGCAACTGTCTTACAAAGGGGAAATATTATCAGATAATCTATCCCGCCGTCTCTCATCCACACTCAGGAACAACTTCTCAGCGGCGAGACAGTAAATCCGGTTTACCAGTAGCCCAGTGGTAAGACTAAACCTCAAGGATAAACTGCCTGTCCTCACCAAATCAATGTGTGTTTACTTCATTACCTGTTCCTGTGGAGCAGGCTATGTTGGTCGTACGAAAAGACGCTTATCCGAACGGATGAGGGAATACCCTTCGGCCTGGCTCGGAAATGGAGGCCAAAAGGCCACCAACTCTGCCATCGTCACGCGTCTTACGGAAACGGGTCACGTCACCAAAGCGGCTGCTTCGCTCAAAGTAATCTATCAAGCCCCAGAAAATCGATCAAAGTATTTCCCTAAGCGCATATTAGACGCTGCAGAAGCCATCGCCATTCGGCTGTACGAACCAGCACTCTGCACGCAGAAAAGGTTCACTCACGCGTTGAGTCTACTTTGGCCAGAACGGACTGCAGTTGACCTGTGCGCGCATCCGACTACAACTGGAACCTAACCGACGGTTTGTCACAGCACACTAGGATCAATTTGGCCGACTGACGACCCGTCGGGTCTGTATACAAGATCTTGTATTTCATGTAATTGTAAAAGCCTGATGAAGAATGACCGAAAACATATGTTCGCTTGTAAGGAATTCTGATCTATCATTTTCAATTCAATAACATGTGCATCGTGACAACGACGTAACTGCAACGGTGACATTAGACGTCATTGTTTAGTGCAGCCAAGTATCCGTTTCGACAAGCTGGGTTTTTTGCATCAATTGAGATAGCTTGGTCACGTTCTGCTTATGTCAGCGGAGAGTTTATCGCATAGCATTCTACTAGCTCATGCGAGACCAGACTGGAAGAGTTCACACGGTGGTCAGGCTTCTATATGTTGACAGCATATATGATGGTGATGAACCAATGCGCCAAGACCGTCTATGGCTGGAAACAATTTAGGGCATGACGCGCATTCAAAGCCAGTGTTGCTTGTACACGTATTCGTTTGGGTTCGATACCTGACTATTAAATAAATGTATTAAAAAACGCCGCCGCTGCCTGTTTTTAACCTGTTTTATCGAATCAATCATAGGGAGCAGACATCGAACCCGATACCTTCGAATCACGGTGAGCAACGTTTACCGAACTGACCACGATGCATTTCAACACGAATAGCAATCGAAATTGAGATTGCGGATCGCAGTCGACTCACACAACTATTGTTTTCAAAGGAAAAATTCGAAATTTTATCTAATCCTTGTAATATTTCTACCTGCCACCTCCCTTGAAATTCCATTGTTTTGGACAACCCAGTGTCTATTCTTCAAATCATATGGGGAACAATGGTTTTATCCGGATAAAAATGCTAATGCTTAACAGGATGATTATGGTGAACCTTCAGTATATATAACAAAATGTTGGCAAAATTGGGTTTACACCAGTGAACTCACTGTGATCAGCGTAGTATAAGCAGTAAATTCAAGATACATCCAAGATGAATGACCGCAAATGGGATGCGGGTAAAAGTCATGTCTTCTGTTGGTGTACACCACGGGAGGTTAAAAACGTCAAACGGCATCTGAGATTTGACTGCCAGTGAAATCGCTTCACACACTTGTGTTTTTTCGAAGGCAATGAGTCATGTAAGATGGTGCAGATAAATAAGTGCAGGATCAAAGCTGGCAGTGAACTCTGCCAGCGTGGGAGCATATATGAAAAATTTCGGTATGGAATTCCACGTAGGGCAAACCCGTACGAAAAATAAATTCATACGGCAATCCAAGCGACCGTACTACTCTGCTAGTATGAGCTGTTGGCCTCTAAAATTGCTGGTCTGACTTAGCTCTAGTAGGTAGCGGCACGTGTGGTTGGGATCTCTCAAAATCTAGTAAGTCAAAATGTGGTCCTCGCGCAATCGTTGATACTGTCGCAGTATACCCCGAGCACTTGTAGGTTTCGTTTATAAGGAAAATTATTTAGACTTGACATTCTTGGTTGCCCAGCTTTGGGGTAACACCAAGGCGGTGAGATCTCTTTTCAGCCATGGCTGTTAGACAGGTATTGCATATTCTACATGTGGAAGCATGTATGAGCAGAGAAGTTGTGGAAAAATTGAAGGGTCGAATCGTCCAAATACACGCTTCAGCAGGCCCACATGTTGGATGCCCCTACTAGAAGTCGCTTTATCCTGCTTGGAACAAGAAGTAATCATCCCATGTTTCCACAAGTAGGGCACGTACATTTCCTCAAAGCAGTGTTGGAAGAATCTAGACAAAGGCCCAACTAAGCTCTCTCTAACCGCCTCTAGCGATTTCGCGTGTATAGTTTCAACTCCAGAAGAGCTGTGTGAGCGCATACGAAACAGCATTTTTAGTGCAGCTAATGCTGTGAAGGATATGTGAGTGATTTTTGGGGGTAACACACACATCGTCATAGGGTTACGTGGTTAGTGATCGCAGTGAAATATTGCAGCAGATTGTAGACGCAGGGTATTCGCCGCCTCCTCCATTGTCAGTGTGGGTCCGTTTGCTGTTTTAAGAATAGGAATTCCCCGTTTTACGTAGACTCTTGACGTCTTGATGCAGAGGCTTGTGGTTTGAGGCCATACCAAGAGGTACGTCATTCCATCCTCGCAACCAGGCTGAATACTGTGGTTACGTTGGGCCGCATAGGCCATCCAGTTCCTGGTGCTCGGGGAGATATTGTAGATATGCCAGGCTGAGTTTCGCACTGCTTTACACTTGCGAATCCTGCTTCACAGAGATGAGACCACGTTTCTCGGGCGGAAGATCTTAGTCGCTGACACTTCAGCAACCAGAGAAATAAACTTGCTGACGAAATGTTCCCATGCACTAGCTGGTGACTCGTCTGCCAGTAAAACCCAGTTGGCTGTCTCACCTAGTTGAGCTAATATATCGTACCGTACATACGTTCTTGCTGCGTCGGCAATTTCCACGTGATATTCTGTATAGAAAGCGTGTTTAAAGAGTAGTATTGCATGACCGCTGCATCTCAATGGGACATCGACGTTTACAATTTTTACTACTAGTTCTTTGTTGGTGAATATCTGATCCAGTATGGAAGGTCCTTTTTGTTCTCGGAACCGGGTGGGAGTGTTAATGTGGCCATACAGTGGATAACTAGAGACAAACTTGCAGATCAGCATTTAACTCTTCTCCGGGAGCTGTTTTGAACTCCAAAGCCTAAGTATTGGAATCGCCAGTAAGAAGAATGTGACTGCAACTTGCGTCTATCATCCTCCTCATTGCGGATGCCTGATGGGTGCCCGTCTCGGGCGTGGAGGAAGCAGGGAGATGAATGGCCGCCACTTACCAAGTGTTCTCGCCTTTTACACCTAGACAGTATCAAAGGGAACATTGTACCATGCTGTCCGGAGCCTCTATGAGCTCACCTTGGAGGTCATTTCGGAGGTACAGAGCACCCCTCCACCTTCGCTGGGTCAGTCGTGCCGAACAATGGACACGCCTGGCAGCGCGCTCTCCATGTCAATTATGTCAGAGCGTAACCATGTCTCTGTTATAGCGATGTGGTCGAAGGCTTTGCTCCATGACGCAGCCGCATTTCGAAAAGTTTACTTAGTAAGCCTGGTGGGTTGGTGTACATACAGCAAAGTTTCTCGGATGTCAAAAACTGTGGAATAGGGGTGCATGAATGATGTAGATATGTACCGACCGATGAGAGGCCGACACTTAATCGTTTTTCAGGTGAATTGTCAAATCTCGTAAGAATGCGAGCTGATTTTGGTCTCACTTGCACCTGCGGTAAATAGCCCAACGGCGGCCTTCTCAGTAGCTACGAGTCTTAGCGAAACGGTTTCTAAATCGCTGTACTGGTTATAATGAGTCGCAAGTGGTGTCGTTTCCGCAAGAAAAACAAGTGGCTGCGGCTCTCTAACTGTTGTCTTCAGTCGTAGTTCCGAGAGAAGCTTGTTGCGTAGTAATCACTAGCTACGGATTAAGTTCACAGCCACCGTTGGTTTCCACATCCACGGATTATTTCCTCCGTAGTTTGGCGACGCGGGTAACCATGTAATCGACCGAAGTATGAAGTCGCCCACACAGAGCATCACGGAGGTAACGCCCATCTGCCCAGGTCATGAGCGTGGGCTATTTCGTTGTTGGTTGCCAGTAGGACGGACACGTTATGAACGAAAATAATTCTTTTGCTAAGCTCCGTGTGGTAGTCGTTTAAATTATTGTTGTCCCGCTGGCGTTCGCTCCGTGGAACATCTGGAAACGTGCGCAACCCACGGTTTTTAGTCCAAAATGCGTCCGTGGGTACATCCATGCCTAGTGCTGAGGCTGATGTTGTTTCATGATGATTCTTCACTGCACTTGGGCTAAACCAACGTACAATTAAACTTGGTATTATTACGCTGAATAAATTTCATTCCGCTTTATTTGGTTTGTTCGGCCTACCTGACTAATCTTCTAATAACTTGCTCACGTTGTTAACGCTAACTGGGATTGTCTTCGCTAACTTTATCGCCTTTGTGACATTTTTGAATAACTTGTGAACATTTTGTATTTATCGAGGATTCGTTGCCAACCAACTTACTTCACATTCTAATTTAACGCAGTTATGTCTCCATAACCTTATGCTTTAACAAATACATTTAAATTTTTAATGTTATTCCAAATGATTGGCTGTTGTTTGACATCTCCGGTGTGGCTGCGCTTGATGTGCATGTTTACAAGGTGCATACTTGTCTGTTACCCACTACCTGGTCCATGCTGGCTCCAGGAGACAGTTGGTTGTTGCTAGAGGGGGCGGGGTGCACTATCCTTGTGGTCGTTCTAGGCTCGAAGATTGGTTCCATGCACTCAGTGTGGAGCTGACTACGGTCAGCCACCGCCTCGTGTGCGATAGATTCCAAAATTCAGCGTGCTTGTGTTTGCCTGGGAAGCAGTGTGGGCCGGCTTCGTTGATGAAACGTGGCTCCCATCCACACGCTTCCCGCTTAGTCCTTAGGGCTTACACTGCATATTATGTGTGTGGTTCCATCGCAATGAGACTGGACCTTACCGTGGTGCAATGGTTTGTGTGCCTCAACGTTCCATTGAGCTATGCTGGGTGCTGCCTTTTTGCACCTCCAGAGCCACTCATACCAGATTGGTCAATGGTTAGAGGCCAGACCAGGTCCTGATCCTCCAGGTTAGGGTTGGAATAAGGGTGGCACCTAATTCTTTAAAACGGGCTCCTTGTAGCCCAACACCCAACCCGCTGCTTTGAGGTCAGGCTTTTGTACCAAAGGCTTTGGTTGAGAACCTTAATCGTTCTCATGTCTAGACCTGGGCAACCTGGTAGTATCCTGCCCACGCAATACTCTGAATCATTCGTCAAACAATTTTTTGATGCTCTGGCCACCGCAGAGGATAATCAACGGTGCCCTATCTGCTGCATCGAGCAGGGTGGATAGGGGTTTGTATACTAGTTCTCAAGCCTTCCAGCCTTCTTATTCCCCTCTTACGTTTTTTCACTATTACCGTCCCGTTCCAGCTTTACTTATGTTCCCCAAGTTTTAAACCCGCTAATCCTTGACCCTCCCCTAACATGCTTTGTCAGGCGTTTCTCTTCTAATTTCAACATCCATGCAAAAGCGGAACATCACTCTTGCCATCTCGATAAGCCCATGTCCAACCAAGCGGTCCATTCCAGTTCGTTGGCTTCCATTTGGAACCCTCGATCATCCTGCAGATTGGCATACCTCAATGTATGCATATTACTACAGATTGGTCAACAGGCAGCATGTGCCCGAACATCAGAGACCCTCTCGATCGATATCTGCTGCTTATCAGAGACCCGCTTGCAAGACTCGAGCTCTGTGCTCACTCTGCGATCCCCTTCAGGTGGCACCAGCAGCACTTTCTCATTGCGCCTATCCGGTGACGATGCAGCTTCGAGCATCGGCCAAGCTAGTGTTGGCATTGCCCTGAGTCCCCGGGCTGAAGCTGCTCTGGTTGATTGGATTCCAATCAGTAGCCGGATGTGTGCGGTCCGATTGGCTGGCTCATTCAAAGCTTCCAAATCGCGCAGGTCTACTAGGTGTCTACCTATCATCGCTGCCTACGCGCTCACAAAAGGTAGCGATGATTCGGTAAAGAACGACTTCTACCGCCAACTGACCCAGCTCTTTCGCCACAGAAGAAGCACGGACACTGTTGTACTGGCCGGGGATCTGAACGCTCAAGTTGGAAAGTTGTCCACTGATGAACTGCATCTGGGCGGTCAGCACGCTGTTGGCTCCCGTAATGATAACGGTGAGTGGTTACTCCATTTGTGTGAAGATGCCTGCTTATTTTTTGCGAGCACTAACTTCCGACACAGCACTTGCCGGAGGGTGACTTGGCGTCCACCAGCCTTGGACGCAGATCGATCACATTGCTATCAGTTACCGCTGGAGAGGCTTCATCCAGAAATGTCGCTTGATTTGGGGCATATGTGTGGAAACCAATCATACACCTGAATGTGCTGACATGCGGATGCGTTTTGGCGGACGCCCACGACGACGCTGTGAGCGCGTTGACACCAGCCAACTGACGAAGTCAGCTGTTCTGAATACCTATCAAAGTACGCTG
>CALYDF020006844.1:0-13017 GCA_944474145.2 Dicrocoelium dendriticum | reverse complement strand
GGCGGGAGAGCCTATGGTGCGCTGAGGCTGGTGGTGGCTAGATCCTGACAGATGGTCTACCCACTGCTGCTACTGTTGCGCCATAGTCTCATGTCCTGGGCGCCTCCACGTGGCGACCGCTGGGTGGGAGTTAGGTTTCGCCCTTCTCCCTGCTAAGATCCAGGACACCAATCCGCATAAGTCAGTGAACTGACCATGTGCTAGACCCGCTACCTTTCGGGTGTTCATTTAATCGAACGCTTTGGCTGAGGACCCGAGTCGTTCTCCTGTCAGGATTGGGCGCCCTGGCAGTATCCTAGTCCATCCTCTCCGGAGGTTAGGAAGTGGTCGATGGCCCACTTCCCGTAAAACCTAGCCATGGGAGACAACAGGTTACGGGTGATATTCTCAATGCTCGATTGGCGTAGAGCACGAGTACCACGCATTGTCTCTGAGGGTGGGAGGACACCTCCGGGTGTTCAATGGTTTGCTACTGCCCGCCTCAAGCCAGGCAGCCCCTGGTCAAATTGGTGCAAACCCGCCAAAAACCCACCTGCGTCTGGCCGTGGTCGCAGGTGCGTATCCAATTACGGTCGCAAAACATATGATAACTGTTCCAGAACCTCAAAGGCTGCGTGTGACGGCCGTCAAGCAGATCCCAATCTGTCTCTGCAGTCACATTCCCGAGCTGGATCTGCTCTCCACTGCCTTGTGGGTCAGGCTATTGAGCCAAAGGCTCCGGGTGGAGTCCCTCAAGCAAACCTCCAAACCACCCACTGCCTTGTGGGTCAGGCTATGAGCCAAAGGCTCCGGGTGGAGTCCCTCAAGCAAACCTCCGAAGCACAACGACCACCTCGCGTGCGATTGCCCACCAATGCAATCGTATGCCTGCGCGCAAAGCACTCAACATCGGGTGCTGGAACGTGCGCACACTACTGGACCGGAACTCGAGCGAGCGCCCGGAGCGACGCACTGCACTGGTCGCAATGGAGCTGGCGCGCTACCACATCGATATTGCGGCGCTCAGTGAAACTCGGCTCGCTGAGCAAGGTAAGTTACATGAAGCAGGTGCTGGCTACACATTCTACTGGGTGGGGAACGCCGCCTCAGCACCACGTGAACATGGGTCGGATTTGCAATATCCGATCGCCTGAATGGCCAGCTGGTGGGTGAACCAACGGGCATCAGCGCGCGGCTGATGACTGTTCGCCTGCGACTCGGAAGAGGTAAGTTTGCTACCTTTATAAGCACGTACGGTCCGACCATGTGTTATCCTGATGACACGCGTGATCAGTTCTACACTGAGCTATCCTCCGTGATACGGTCTGTGCCGAGGAGCGACCGACTATTTCTGCTGGGTGATTTCAACGCGCGCGTTGGGCGTGATGCATCGGCGTGGACAGATGTTATCGGTGCGCATGGCATTGGTTCAGCGAATGCGAACGGTGACAGGCTGCTCTCACTGTGTGCCACTCACGGCCTGACGATCACGAACACTCGGTTTGCACTGAGTGCGAGTGATATAGCAACTTGGACGCACCCACGGAGTGGTCACGCTCACCTGCTCGACTATGTCATCGTACGTCAGCGTGATATGCGTGAAGTGCGCATGACACGTGTACTGCGTGGAGCTGAGTGTGGCACTGATCACAAATTGGTTCGGACCAAACTGTACATATATTTACGTAAATCGATGTATTGCACTCCCGCCGTGAATCGGCGTAAATTTAACATTCTCTCCCTCGGCACTGTGGCGAAACGTGCTGAGCTGGAGAAGGCGATGGCTGCACGCCTGTGTGGTGATGTGGACTGTATAGCCACAGTGGGCGACCTGTGGCACCACATTCGCGACCAGGTGACAGCTGCTGCGGAGGAGACCATCGGGCGCGCAAACTGTAAGCGGCCTGAGTGGTTTGATGACAACAATGTGACGATTGACGCATTGGTGTCAGAGAAGAATGCAGCATTTGCTGCACATGTTGCAGACCCCAGTGACTTGGGGAAGAGTAGTCAGTTTCGCAAACTTCGACGGCGACTGACCCGAGAGCTCCGTCGCATTAGAAATGCATGGTGGACGGAGAAGGCGAAGCAGATGGAATGCTACGCCGAACGCCGTCAACACAAGGAATTCTTTGACTCCTTGAAGGCGGTGTATGGACCGAGATTGGAGCCGCTGAGGACACTGATCGATGGTAGTTCAGGCGCTACCTGCACCCAGACTGCAGACATAATGCAGGTCTGGCGAAAACACTTTGACTGTCTCTTGAACAACCGTTCAGAGATCGACTGGCCTACATTGAATGGCCTGAAGCAGCACGATGTGAAGGCGGATCTGGCAGATACGCCGAGACTGGATGAGACACAGAGAGCACTTGCTCAGCTGCGAAACGGCAAATGTGCCGGAGGTGACGGGATCCCACCTGAAGTATTGAAACACGGTGGACCCGCGTTGTTGACTGCGCTGCACCACTTGGTGCAACGCGTGTGGATTGAGGAGGAAGTGCCTTCTGAGCTGAAGGATGCCCTTGTGCTACCACTGTACAAGGGCAAAGGTAGCAAGCAATGTTGCACGAATTATCGTGGCATCAACTTGCTGAGTTGTGTGGGCAAGATGATTGCCCGAATCCTGCTCAATCGCCTCGTGAGTCAGATTGTGGAACCAAACGTGGCGGAAGAGCAATGTGGATTCCGTTCGGGTCGCAGCACTATAGATATGGTGTTTGCGGCTCGTCAGTTGCAAGAGAAGTGCAGAGAACGACACCAGCCATTGTACTCGCTTTTTGTTGATTTCACCAAGGCATTTGATACGGTGAACCGCGAGGCACTGTGGCTGGTGTTGGGTAAGTTTGGTTGCCCGCGTAAGTTTGTAAGTTTAATTGAATGTCTGCACAGTGGTATGCGTGTGAGGGTGCAGCTGAGTGGAGAGACCTCGGATGACTTTGCAGTTGTCTCTGGTGTGAAGCAAGGCTGTGTGTTAGCTCCTGCCCTGTTTAATATCTATCTTCATGCAATGTTGTCTTGTGCTTTTGATGCGGCTTGTGTTTACGGTGTCCGTGTGGAGCACCGTATTGATGGTGGGTTGCTGAACATCCGTCGTTTCGGTGCGAGAACTCTAGTCTGTGAGACAACTATCCGTATGTTGCTGTTTGCTGACGACTGTGCGTTGTTTTCACACAACGCGGATGAGTTGCAGCACATGACCAGTGCTCTGGCTTCGACAGCGGCCAAATTCGGGCTCACCATCAACACAAGCAAAACTGTCTGTCTCTTTCAGCCTTCACCGGAGGTGCAATCTTCAATATTGCCGCAAATCAGCATTGGTGCTGAAGTATTGGAAACCACCTCCCGCTTCTGCTACCTTGGGAGTGTGATGTCGACTGATCAGCAGCTGCACGTTGAGTTGCGTAATCGCGTGTCGAAGGCGGCAGCGGCATTCGGGAAGCTAGAGTACCGAGTGTGGAACAACCATCAGCTTAGCATTGGCACGAAGCTGATGGTGTACAAATCCATGGTACTGTCCGTTCTTCTATACGGCAGTGAAACGTGGACGATGTACCGTCGGGATGTGCGATATCTCGAGCGGTTCCATCAGCAGTGTCTGCGACGAATTCTGCGGATAGGCTGGGGCGCCAGAGTTGCAGACACGGAAGTGTTGCGCCGAAGTGGGATGTATGCAGTGGACTGCATACTTTTACTACGACACCTGAGATGGCTCGGTCATGTGAGCCGTATGGATTCGACGCGAATACCGAAACAACTTTTATACGGTCAGCTGAGTATAGGGAAGCGGCATGCTGGGAAACCCAAGTTACGTTACCAGGACATGATTAAAGTGAGCCTCACACGTTCTAATCTTGATTGCAGATCATGGGAATCGAAGGCGGTTGATCGGCGTGCATGGCGCGATCTAATCACGAAGGCAGTTGCTGAGGTGCGGGAGAAAGCCCTCATGCATGCAGAGAAGAAGCGGCAAGTGCGGAAGCGGCAAGCACCGATGAATTGTACTCCATCGACATCGAGCGCATTGTGTTGTAGAACATGCGGTCGCGAGTGCCTTAGTCAGGCAGGCCTAGTGAGCCATGAGAGAGGTCACTCGGGACCACTGCCGAAGCGACGACGTGTCCCGCAGTGAACGTAGGCAGCACCGGCGCAGCGTTTGTAGGCACGCTGAATTCGATTTACTAACCGCATGCTTGCATGCTAAGTCTCTTTTTTCAGGTGGTGGGTTTTCGGTTCTCTCCTAATGCCTTTCTTTCTCATATAAATGTCTAGTGCGACATGCGCTGTGCCATTTGGGGCCACTACAGAAGCGACGACGGGTCCTGCAGAGAATTACGACGAGCCGGCGCAGCGTTTGTAGGCACGCTGAATTCGATTTACTAACCGCATGCTTGCATGCTAAGTCTCTTTATTTCAGGTGGTGGGTTTTCGGTTCTCTCCTAATGCCTTTCTTTCTCATATAAATGTCTAGTGGGCCATGAGCTAGGTCCTTTGGGGCCACTACAGAAGCGACGATGGGTCCTGCAGAGAATTACGACGAGCCGGCGCAGCGTTTGTAGGCACGCTGATTTCGATTTACTAACCGCGTGCTTGCATGCTAAGTCTCTTTATTTCAGGTGGTGGGTTTACAGTTTTTACCTTAATGCTTTTCTTTCTTATATAAATATCTCCATGTACTCTATTCCATTAACTTGCACATATCGCTTTAGCCAGTTGTATTCGATTTCCATAAGATTTTTGTGTTCGTGGCATACCGTGAACTATACTTCCTGACTTCGTGCACTTAGCTGGGATGTGTTTGTAAACAACTTATTACGTATGCTATTTAATTAAGGTTTATGTCACCGTTTCCTTATGCATTAATCCAGTTTTTCTCTTTTTCTTTCTCTCTCTCTCTCAAGTGATTGGCTGTTGTTTGATATCCCCGGTGTGGCTGCGCTTGATGTGCATGTTGACAAGGTGTCTACCTGTCTATTACCCACTACCTCGTCCATACTGGCTTAAGGAGACAGTTGGTCGTTGCTGGAGGGGACGGGGTGCACGGTTCTTGTGGCCGTGTTAGGCTCGAAGAGTGGTTCCATGCACTCAGTGTGGAGCGGACTACGGTCCAGCCACCGCCTTGTGTGCGGTTGATTCCCCAAATACAGCGTGCTTGTGTTTGCCTGTGAAGGAGTGTGGGCCGGCTCCGTTGATGAAACGTGGTTCCCATCCACATGCCTCCCGGTCTTATTCCTTCGGGTTTACACTGGATATGGGGTGTGTGGTTGGAGCTGTGGGTAGTGCAGCGCAAGCCATCCATGGTCCCTCTGTAGGCGCAGGCGTCCTGTGGCTTGCCACAGTGACAGGCAAATCCGAAACCGGATGCCGCCAACCATGTCACCGTTTCCTTATGCATTAATCGAGTTTTTCGCTTTTTCTTTCTCTCTCTCAAGTGATTGGCTGTTGTTTGATATCCCCGGTGTGGCTGCGCTTGATGTGCATGTTGACAAGGTGCCTACCTGTCTAATACCCACTACCTCGTCCATACTGGCTTAAGGAGACAGTTGGTCGTTGCTGGAGGGGACGGGGTGCACGGTCCTTGTGGCCGTGCTAGGCTCGAAGAGTGGTTCCATGCACTCAGTGTGGAGCGGACTACGGTCCAGCCACCGCCTTGTGTGCGGTTGATTCCCCAAATACAGTGTGCTTGTGTTTGCCTGTGAAGGAGTGTGGGCCGGCTCCGTTGATGAAACGTGGTTCCCATCCACATGCCTCCCGGTCTTATTCCTTCGGGTTTACACTGGATATGGGGTATGTGGTTGGAGCTGTGGGTGGTGCAGCGCAAGCCATCCATGGTCCCTCTGTAAGCGCAGGCGTCCTGTGGCTTGCCACAGTGACAGGCAAATCCGAAACCGGATGCCGCCAACCATGTATGGATAAATGTCTAGTGGGCAATGCGCTGTGCCATTTGGGGCCACTACAGAAGCGACGACGGGTCCTGCAGAGGATGACGACTAGCCGGCGCAGCGTTTGTAGGCACGCTGATTTCGATTTACTACCCGCGTGCTTGCATGCTAAGTCTCTTTATTTCAGGTGGTGGGTTTACAGTTTGTGCCTAATGCTTTCCTTTCTCATATGAATATCTCCATGTACTCTATTCCATTAACTTGCTCACATAGCTTCAGCCAATTGTATTCGATTTCCATAACATTTTTCTGTTCTTGGCATTCCGTGAACTATACTTCCTGACCTCGTGCACTTAGCTAGGATGTGTTTGTAAACAACTTATTACGTATGCTATTTAATTAAGGTTTATGTCACCGTTTCCTTATGCATTAATCGAGTTTTTCTCTTTTTCTTTCTCCCCCTCTCAAGTGTTTGGCTGTTGTTTGAAATCCCCGGTGTGGCTGCGCTTGATGTGCATGTTGACAAGGTGCCTACTTGTCTATTACCCACTACCTCGTCCATACTGGCTTAAGGAGACAGTTGGTCGTTGCTGGAGGGGACGGGGTGCACGGTTCTTGTGGCCGTGTTAGGCTCGAAGAGTGGTTCCATGCACTCAGTATGGAGCGGACTACGGTCCAGCCACCGCCTTGTGTTCGGTTGATTCCCCAAATACAGCGTGCTTGTGTTTGACTGTGAAGGAGTGTGGGCCGGCTCCGTTGATGAAACGTGGTTCCCATCCGCATGCCTCCCGGTCTTATTCCTTCGGGTTTACACTGGATATGGGGTATGTGGTTGGAGCTGTGGGTGGTGCAGCGCAAGCCATCCATGGTCCCTCTGTAGGCGCAGGCGTCCTGTGGCTTGCCACAGTGACAGGCGAATCCGAAACCGGATGCCGCCAACCATGTATGTGTGCCCCATGCTGAGGCTGATGTTGCATTCTTGATGCTTCTTCACCGCAGTTGGGCTAAACCAACTTACACTTAAACTAGGTCTCTTCAAGCTGCATAAATTTCATTCCAGTTTATTTGGTTAGTTTTGCTTATCTGAATAGTCTTCTATTAGCTGGCCACGTCGCTTACGCTAATTGCGCTTATCTTCGGTAATTTTGTTGCGTTTGTAGCATTTTTGAGTAACTTGTGGACATTTTTTGCTTATCACGGATTCATTGCTAACCAACTTACTTCATATGCTAACTTAGCGAAGAGTTATGCCACCGTATCTGTATGCATTATTGGATTTATGTTATTTCATTTTGTCGTTTCAAGTGATTGGCTGTTGCGTGCTATCCCCGGTGTGGCTGCGCTTGATGTGCATGTTGACAAGGTGCCTACCTGTCTATTACCCACTACCTCGTCCATACTGGCTCCAGGAGACAGTTGGTCGTTGCTGGGGGGGACGGGGTGCACGGTCGTTGTGGCCGTGCTAGGCTCGAAGAGTGGTTCCATGCACTCAGTGTGGAACGGACTACGGTCCAGCCACCGCCTTGTGTGCGGTTGATTCCCCAAATACAGTGTGCTTGTGTTTGCCTGTGAAGGAGTGTGGGCCGGCTCCGTTGATGAAACGTGGTTCCCATCCACATGCCTCCCGGTCTTATTCCTTCGGGTTTACACTGGATATGGGGTATGTGGTTGGAGCTGTGGGTGGTGCAGCGCAAGCCATCCATGGTCCCTCTGTAGGCGCAGGCGTCCTGTGGCTTGCCACAGTGACAGGCAAATCCGAAACCGGATGCCGCCAACCATGTATGTATGTGTGCCCCATGCTGAGGCTGATGTTGCATTCTTGATGCTTCTTCACCGCAGTTGGGCTAAACCAACTTACACTTAAACTAGGTCTTTTTCAGCTGGATAAATTTCATTCCGCTTTATTTGGTTTGTTCTGCCTCCCTGAATAATGTTCTATTAACTGGCCACGTTGCTTACACTAATTGCGCTTATCTTCGGTAATTTTGTTGCGTTTGTAGCATTTTAAGTAACTTGTGGACATTTCTTACTTATCACGGATTTGTTGCTGACCAACTTACTTCATATGGTAATTTAGCGAAGAGTTATGCCACCGTATCTGTATGCATTATTGGATTTATTTTATTTCAGCTTGTCGTTTAAATTGAATGGCTGTTGTTTGATATCCCTGGTATGGTTGCGCTTGATGTGTATGTTGACAAGGTGCCTACCTGTCTATTACCCACTACATCGTTCATACTGGCTCCAGGAGACAGTTGGTCGTTGCTGGAGGGGACGGGGTGCACGGTTCTTGTGGCCGTGCTAGGCTCAAAGAGCGGTTCCATGCACTCAGTGTGGAGCGGACTACGGTCCAGCCACCGCCTTGTGTGCGCTTGATTCCCCAAATACAGCGTGCTTGTGTTTGCCTGTGAAGGAGTGTGGGCCGGCTCCGTTGATGAAACGTGGTTCCCATCCGCATGCCTCCCGGTCTTATTCCTTCGGGTTTACACTGGATATGGGGTATGTGGTTGGAGCTGTGGGTGGTGCAGCGCAAGCCATCCATGGTCCCTCTGTAGGCGCAGGCGTCCTGTGGCTTGCCACAGTGACAGGCAAATCCGAAACCGGATGCCGCCAACCATGTATGTATGGTCGTGCCCCATGCTGAGGCTGATGTTGCATTCTTGATGCTTCTTCACCACAGTTGGGCTAAACCAACTTACACTTAAACTAGGTCTTTTTCAGCTGGATAAACTTCATTCCGCTTTATTTGGTTTGTTCTGCCTCCCTGAATAATGTTCTATTAACTGGCCACGTTGCTTACACTAATTGCGCTTATCTTCGGTAATTTTGTTGCGTTTGTAGCATTTTAAGTAACTTGTGGACATTTCTTACTTATCACGGATTTGTTGCTGACCAACTTACTTCATATGGTAATTTAGCGAAGAGTTATGCCACCGTATCTGTATGCATTATTGGATTTATTTTATTTCAGCTTGTTGTTTAAATTGAATGGCTGTAGTTTGATATCTCTGGTATGGTTGCGCTTGATGTGTATGTTGACAAGGTGCCTACCTGTCTATCCGAAACCGGATGCCGCCAACCATGGTGGCAGCGACGATGGGTCCTGCAGAGAATTACGACGAGCCGGCGCAGCGTTTGTAGGCACGCTGATTTCGATTTACTAACCGCGTGCTTGCATGCTAAGTCTCTTTATTTCAGGTGGTGGGTTTACAGTTTTTACCTTAATGCTTTTCTTTCTTATATAAATATCTCCATGTACTCTATTCCATTAACTTGCACATATCGCTTTAGCCAGTTGTATTCGATTTCCATAAGATTTTTGTGTTCGTGGCATACCGTGAACTATACTTCCTGACTTCGTGCACTTAGCTGGGATGTGTTTGTAAACAACTTATTACGTATGCTATTTAATTAAGGTTTATGTCACCGCATGCGGAAGGGAGCCACGTTTCATCAACGGAGCCGGCCCACACTCCTTCAACAAGCAGAACAGAAGCATTCCGGCCTAATTGGGAAATCATACACACCAGACGTACACGAGGCGGTGGCTGGACCGTAGCCCGTTCCACACTGGTTGCATGGAACCACTCTTTGAGCCTAGCACGGCCACAAGAACCGTGCACCCCGTCCCCTCCAGCAACGACCAACTGTCTCCTGGAGCCAGTATGAACGATGTAGTGGGTAATAGACAGGTAGGCACCTTGTCAACATACACAACAAGCGCAACCACACCGGGGATATCAAACAACAGCCACTCACTTTAAAAGACAAGCTGAAATAAAACAAATCCAACAATGCATACAGATACGGTGGCATAACTCTTCGCTAATTTACCATATGAAGTAAGTGGGTTAACAACAAATCCGTGATAAGTAAGAAATGTATACAAGTTACTTAAAAATGCTACAAAGCGCAACAAAATTACCGAAGATAAGCGCAATTAGTGTAAGCAACGTGGCCAGTTAATAGAACATTATTCAGGGAGGCAGAACAAACCAAAAAAAGCGGAATGAAATTTATCCAGCTTAAAAAGACCTAGTTTAAGTGTAAGTTGGTTTATATATATATATATATATATATATATATATATATATATACATATATATACATATACATATATATATATAATCATTATACACGTCAGCTAGAGGTGGGAAAACACCTCCGCTATTGTGCCGCAATACATTAAGGAAATACATACATATAATACAATACACAAAGGAAAAATAGATATAACAGTTGCATGTCAGCTGATCTACCAGTAACGGATAGGCATCGTTCCGGTAAGCCACCAGCCAGCTACTATGCAAAAAGAAAAAAATTATTATGCTTTACCCTAGGAAATGAGATGGTAGATGGAGGGGGAGCCTAAAAGGGATGGGAAGGGACAAAGAAACTCACAGCACGTACACCACTGAGGTCGACTCCTTGCAATGTCAGCAAGTGTATCCAGCCAAACGCGTTCATCGTCTTCTGGACCCCAACCAGGGAGCCGTGACGTTACAACTGAGGACAGCTTCGAAGTGTGGGCATTCATTCCTCTGGACCAAGTCATCGCTTGGCCACACCTCCGGCACACAAACAACGCACGTCGCGGAAGTCCGTGAGCTAGCATGCGCAACACGTGGCCCAGCCATCGGAGCCTGGTGCGTGAAATGACGCTGCTGAGCAGTTTAGTTCCTTTTCCTGCGCCGTAAACAATGTGTCGAACACGCTCGTTACTCACGCGGTGTTCCCACCAGATGTGAACCAAAGTGCAAAGGCACCGATGGTCGAACGTAACTAGCCTCTTCATGTCCGCCGATCTTAGGGGCTAGGTTTCGCAACCGTACAGTAGGGTCAAACGCACCGCTGCATTGTACACTCTACCCTTCAGGGCGAGAGTGATGTCGCCCCGCCAGCACAGGTGGCGAAGGTTAGCAAAAGCACTTCGGGCTTTCGCAATACGGTTCGTGATCTCATCTTCGATCCCAAGGACGCTGATACAACTTGCCAGGTAATTGAAATTGCGAACGACTTCTAGCTGATCGCCAACAAGGGTCAGCGCAGGAGGCGATCTCTGCCAATCTCGCAAGAACGCTTTGCACTTCGATGGTGCAAAGCAAAGCCCGATGCGGTTGGCAGCCAGTGCTAATCTGTCCATTGCAGCTTGGCACGTCTGGGAGCTATCACAGATTAGGGCAATAACGTCAGTATACTCCACGTCAAGAAGTCGTTCTCCTGGGAGCAGCTCCACACCTTCCAAGTCATGTACTGTAAATGCAATCTCCATCGCTTCGTCAAAAGCGAAGTTGAAGAGGAAAGGTGACAGCGGGCATCCTTGTCTCACACCGCTGGAGATATTGAAGAGCGGCCACAGCTTGTCGTAAGCCCTCACTCTGCCCGTGTTACGCGCAGATAATGCTCGGATAATATTTACATATTTCTCGGGCACACGTTTCCTGAGTACAGTTTCAAAGGGCACATCGATCAACCGAATCAAAGGCACCTTTGATGTCGCGGAACACGACAACAGTGGGCCGCCGATATGTGTGACGGTGCTGCAACAATTGACGCAAAGTGAAGATGTGGTCAATGCAGCCGAGACCTCGATGAAACCCGACTTGCTCCTCACGAATCTGGCTTTCACGAGCGCCAGTCAGTCTGTGAAGGATTATGGAGGCGAGTAATTTGGAGGCGATGGAGATCAGACTGATTCCGCTATGGTTGCCGCACTCAGAACGTGAGCCTACCTTGAAGATGGGAACAATAACGGAGCGGCTCCACTCGGTTGGGACAGTTTCCTGCTCCCACAGTTTCACTAGTAACTCATGTAAATCATCAAAGAACAGGTCTTCTGAATTTGAAGAGGGCTAGAGAAAGATCATCTGGTTCCGAGGCTTTGTTCAAATTCAACAGTCCGATCTCACGTTCGACTTCTGATCCAGAGTGTGGATCCAAAGGGACAGCCCACCGAGCAGGGCGAACACTGGCCGGTGAAGAATCGAACAATTCCAGCCCAATAAATTGCTTTTCAAAATGCTTAGCCCAACGCTCCAAACGTTTTGACAAGTTATGGATAGGCTGTCCACTCTCATCACAAATTGTTTCACTAACACGAGGTCTCCTGCTGCCCGTTTCCCGTATCAGACGGAATAACTTACGATGGTTGCCAAGGGCAGCCGCCACTTCCATCTCTGACGCACGATGAGACCACCAAGATTCGCGGTCTCTCTTCAGGCTAGCACGGAATTTTGCCCAGAACTCTTTGCGAGTTTCATTGTGCTCGCTTCCAGCCGGGATATGCCGGTGAGCATCGATAAGTTCCAGAGACCGAGAAGAGACCCAATGTCCATGTTGACTATTAGACATACCACATGAGGATTTGCCCGCTGCTAGCAAGGCCTGGCGAACATGTGACAAGTGACCATCAATTGTCTCCAGTGAGCGATTACTCAGCTCGCATGTCAGCGTACTTTGATACGCATTCAGAATAGCTGGTTTCGTCAGTTGGCTGGTGTCAATGCGCTCACAGCGTTGTCGTGGGCGTTCGCCAAAACGCATCCGCATGTCAGCACATACAAGTGCATGATCGGTGTCCACACATGTGCTCCAAATCGAGCGACAATTCTGGATGCATCCTCTCCAGCGGTAACTAATAGCAATGTGATCGATTCGCGTCCATATCTGGTTCGAGTCTGGTGGACGTCAAGTCACCTTCCGGAGAGTGCTGTGTCGAAAGTTAGTGCTCGCAAGAAATAAGCGAGCATGTTCACACAAATGAAGTAACCGCTCACCGTTACCTTTACGGGAGCCTACACCGTGCTGACCGCCCAGATGCATTTCATCAGTGGACAACTTTCCAACTTGTGCGTTCATATCCCCCGCCAGCACAACGGTGTCTGTGCTTCTTCTGTGGCGAAGGAGCTGAGTCAGTTGGCGGTAGAAGTCGTTCTTTACCGAATCATCGCTACAGTTTGTGGGCGCGTAGGCAGCGATGATGAATAGACACCTATAAGTCCCGCGCGACTTTGAAGCTTTAAACGAGCCAGCCAATCGGACCGAGTGGTTCATAGAAAACAACCTTCCATTTAACGCTCGGAAATTTCGCGTCTCTTCTACCCGCCCTTCCGCTTTTGCCCGTATTTATTTCCTGGGAGCGTCTGTCATCCATATC
>CALYDF020006843.1:0-13036 GCA_944474145.2 Dicrocoelium dendriticum | reverse complement strand
GACCTTCGGGGACAGTGGATAGCGTTTGTAAATTTTCACCATTTGCGGGTCTTGTAATTAGAAGGTCATCAAAATAAGCTCAAGTGTAGGGAATAGTTTTTATCAGGTTATCAACGGTACTTGTGCATATGGCTAGGGCCGAATGGATTACGTAGGGCAGACATTTATACTGGAATAGACCCATGTGTGTACTTATGGTAGTGCATGTGCGAGAAATCTCGTCTAAAACAATTTGTACGTATGCATGACTGAGGTGGAGCCGTGTAAACTTTTGACCGCCTGCCAGAGTAGCATACCGATCCTCTATCCGATGTAAGGGATGTATATCTAGAATTCAGTTTACATTCACCACAAATACACACAGAGTCATCCGGCTTCAGAAATAGAACTATTGAAGTTCCTCATTCACTGTATTGGACTGGCTCGATTGTTCCTGATAAGTGCAATCACTTTATCTTATCTTCCACCTTTGATAAGGTAGGGTAGGTGCCCTGAAAAAGCAGCGCTGAATTCCCAGTCATAATTTGCTACTAGCCTGGTAGCTGTGTAATTTTCTTAGTTTCTCTTCAAAAACGTCAGTAAAGTTGTTGAGTACATCTTCCAAGCGCTGGTCATGAACTTCACAGTCACTAGCGTGGCCGAAACGCATTTAATCCAGTCGCGCCCGTTTAAGTTTGGACAATCATTCGCCACAACATATGCTTGTAAGATCCGCTTCTCTCCATGGTAATGTACATGAACAGTACATTTGCTCAGGACAAGTATCGGCTGCTCAGTGGACTTAAGCAAATTTTTGCACAAAGGGATAACTTGGGTAATCTTTTAGCTGATGCAGTACTGATTATGGTAACTGAGGCACAGGCATCAACATCCAGCTTAACCAAATTAACCATTTTCAGTTGCACAGTGTAGCGTGGGTAAACGCTGCAGATGCTCGAGGTTGCCTTCCAGATCGTGTTTAGTTGGTCTTCTTCGTGTGAAGACTGGACAACTTCCAAGGGCATTTTGGGAAAATGCGATATCAAAGCTGTGCCAGCTTTAGATGGGCGAACTCGGGTCAAGCGCCCTAATTTTCCTCCTTGGCGGAATATACTCTGTTTATGACGATAATCCTTGGCATATAAATGCTGAGTTTCACATCGGTAGCTGGTAAAAGACCGTCCAGACCGTCTCGGGTTAACACCTTTCGGTCGGCTGCTTGGATTGTGTCTATAAGGTTGCGAGTAAAATGCCGATTATGTGTAATCATACTGGAAACATGCTATTACAATATTTCACGTAAAAAGTCAAATAGCCCGCCACGTTTTCCTGAGAGTCTGTCAATGAAACTAACCATAATTAATCGAAGACATATAGTTCCGGATGAATAAATGGTATATTCTTTGTTGGTGTGAGGCACACTTCAATTAAGTGGTGTGAACAAGTATTAATAAGGTAAATATCAATAGTTAAATACCGGTGGTGTTGTTAAAGTATAATCATCATCATCATCATTACACGTTAGCTGGAGGTGGAAAACACCTCAGCTATTGTGCCGCAATACAAAAGGCAAGAAAAGAAGAAAAAACAACAACAACAACAACAACAACAAACAGTGGCACGCCCGCTGAGTCCCCAGTAACGGATGGACATCGTTCCGGAGAGCTAACAGCTGGCTGCCGTAAAAGAAAGTCATATTATGCCAAACGATTGAGATCGTGATTGGAGGGGATGCTAAACAGGAGGGGGATGGACAAAGGAACTCACAACACAAACGCCATTGGGGCCGGCACCTAGCCATATCAGCAAGTGTGTCCAACCAAACGTGTTCACCGTCCTTAGGACCCCAACCAGGCAGTCGGGATGCACCAACCGACGCCAACTTCGAAGTGAGGGTTTTCATTTCTCTCGACCAAGTCATCACTTGGCCTCCCCTCCTCCTCTTCCAACCGCACCCACAACGCGTAAACAAAGCACGTCGTGGGAGTCGGTGTGCTGGCATGCGCAACACGTGGCCCAGCCATCGAAGCCTGGTGCGTGATATAATCGTGCTGAGCGGTTCACTCGCTCTTCCTGTACCAAATACGCGGCGTCGAACACGCTCATTGCTCACGCGGTGTTCCCACCAGACATGAGCTAAGCTGCGAAGGCAGCGATGATCGAATGTGACGAGTCTCTTCATGTCTGTCGAACTGATGGGCCAGGTTTCACAGCCATATAGGAGAGTTGAACGGACGGCTGCGTTGTAAACACTGCCCTTCAGGGCGAGAGTAATGTCGCGTCTGCGCCATAGGTGGCGGAGATTGGCAAAAGCACCTCGAGCTTTTGCTATACGGTTCGTAACCTCATCTTCAATCCCACGGGTGCTAATATAGCTGCCCAGGTACTTGAATTCCTGAACGACTTCTAGCAGATCACCACAAAGCGTTAGCGCAAGGGTTGGGTCCCTGCCAATCTTGGAGAAGTATTTTGCATTTCGATGGAGCAAAGCATAGCCCAAAACGATTGACAGCCAGTGCTAATCGGTTCAGTGCTGTTTGGCATGTTTGGGAGCTGTCACAGATTACGGCAATATCGTCTGCATACTCCAAGTCAAGAAGTCGCTCACCAGGGAGTAGCTCCACACCTTCTAGGTCGTGTCCAGCGAACGCTGTTTCCATGACTTCATCAATAGCGAAGTTGAAGAGGAAAGGTGACAGCGGGCATCCTTGTCTCACACCGCTGGTGATACTGAAGGGTGGCGAGAGTTTGCCATAAACCCTCACCCTGCCCGAACTATGTGCGTACAGCGCTTTGATAATGTTTACATATTTATCAGGCACACCTTTCCTCAACAGACAGTCCCAAAGGGCACATCGATCGACTGAGTCGAAGGCACCTTTTATGTCAAGAAACACGACAACGGTGGGTCGCCAATAAACATGGCGGTGCTCCAACACTTGACGCAATGTGAAGATGTGGTCGATGCAGCCCCGACCTCGACGAAATCCGGCTTGCTCTTCACGAATCTGGCTTTCACGAGTGCCACTCAGTCTGTGGAGAATGAGAGAGGCAAGCAATTTAGAGGCAATCGAAATCAGACTGATCCCACTATGATTGCCACATTCTAAACGGGAGCCTCCCTTGAACATTGGGACAATGACGGAGCGGTTCCAGTCTGTCGGGACTGTCTCCTGCTCCCAAAGTTCTACTAGCAACTCGTGTAGATCATCTACTAGAGCAGGTCCACCGAATTTGAAGAGGGCTGGAGGAATCGTATCTGCTCCTGCGGCCTTATGCAATTTTAACAGCTTGATCTCACATTCGACTTCTGCGCGTGAGGGCGGATCCAAGGAGACGGCCCAAGGAGAAGGGCGCTCAATGCCCGAAGAAGAAAACGATAACTCAGGTTGGTTAAATTGCATAGCAAAGTGTTCAGCCCAACGCTCCAAGCGTTTTGACAGGCTGTGGATCATCTGCCCACTCTCGTCGCGTATGGTCTCGCTAACACCAGGTCTCCTGCTGCCTGTTGCCCGTATCAGACGGTATAACTCACGATGATTACCAATGGCAGCGGCAGTTTCCATCTCAAAGGCACGATGAGACCACCAGGTTTCGCGGTCCTTCTTTAGGCTAGCACGTAGTTTCGCCCTGAGATTTTTGCGTGCTTCATTGTATACGCTTCCAGCCGGAATACGTCGGCGAGCATCCATAAGTTCGAGAGACTGTGTAGAGACCCAATGTCCGGTTTTGCAATTTGTTTTGCCACATGAAGACATGCCTGCTAACAGCAACGCTTGACGAGTATGCGACCAGTGATCTTCAACGGTGTTTAGTGGGCGCTTACTCAGCCCAGATGTCAGCGCATCTTGGTACACATTCAGAACATCTGACTTCGCAAGCTGGCTAGTGTCAATCCGTTCACATCGACGTTGCGGACGTCCTTCGAAACGCATCAGGAGGTCGGCACAGACAAGTGCGTGGTCAGAGTCCACGCTCGTGCTCCAAATCGAGCGACAGTTTTGGACACAGCCTCTCCAGCGGTAACTGATCGCGATATGATCGATTTGCGTCCATGACTGGCCCGAGGCTGGTGGCCGCCAAGTCACACTTCTGCGGGTGCTGTGTCGAAAGTTAGTGCTCGCGAGAAACAGGCGAGCATCTTCACACAGCTGGAGCAATCGCTCACCATTATCATTACGGGAGCCTACACCATGTTGGCCGCCCAGATGAAGCTCATCAGAGGACAACTTTCCGACTTGGGCGTTTAGATCGCCAGCCAGCACCACAGTATCCGTACTCCTTCTGTAACGAAGGAGCTCGTGAAGTTGCTGATAGAAATCATCTTTTACCGAATCAGTGCTACAGTTTGTAGGGGCGTAGGCCGCAATGACAAACAGGCACCGTTTGTCCCCGCGCGACTTCGAAGCACGGAACGAACCAGCTAATCTAACGGCGCACATTCTACTGTTTACTGGGATCCAATCAAGCAAGGCAGCTTCAGCCCGGGGACTCAAAACAATGCCGACGCCAGCTTGACCGGCATTTGAAGCTGCATCATCGCCAGATAGGCGCAATGAGAATGTGCCGCCAGTGTCGCATGTGGGGGGATCTCAGGGTAAGCACGGAGCTCGAACCTTGCAGGCGGGTTTCTGATAAACAGCAAATATCGATCGATAGGGTCTCTAATGTGCGGGCAAGTGCTGCCTGTTGGCCAATCTGCAGCAAAGTGCGCACGTTGAGGCATGCCAATCTTAGCGAGACACGAGGACTCCAAAGGGAAACGGATGAACTGACGTTGTCCGCTTGGTTGAACATGGACTTGTCGACTGGATTGGAGCGAGGCCCTGCGATTGTGTGTGATTTGAAATTAGAAGACAAGCGACTATTGAAGTAAGCTGGGGGAGGGCCAAGAATTGAGGGATTGAAAATGGGGGGATATAAGTAAAGTTGGAGCGGGACAATAAGGATGCAGAAGCACAAGAAGGGGTATAAGAAGACGGGAAGGCCTGAGCAGTAGCATCCAAACCCCTATCCACCCTGCTCGATGCAGCAGATAGGGCGCCGTTTATTATCCTCTGCGACGGCCAGAGCATCAAGAAATTGTTGTAGGAAAGGTTCATTGTATTGCGTGGGCAGAATACTGTCAGGTTGCCCAGGCCTAGACAGGAGAACGATTAGGGTTCTCAACCAAAGCCTTGGGTTCAAAAACCTTACCGCAAGGCAGCGGGTTTTGGCATTGGACTACAGAGCCCGTTTTATGAGATGAGGAGCCACCCCCATTCCAACCCCCAACCTGGAGGACCAGGAGGCTGAGTTTGTCTGGCCTCTAACCATTGACCAATCTGGTATGAGTGGCTCTAAAGGTGCAAAAAAAGCACCACCCAGCATAGCTCAATGGATCTCTGAGGCACGCAAACCATCGCACCACGGTAAGGTCCAGCCTCATTGCGATGGTAAAGTAAAGTATAATCACATTTACATAGATGAGCATAATAAAAACAGTTTTTCATCTGTTACTTTTGTCTGTGCGAGAGAAAATCACGCTCAAAATAGACAAATATCCGTTCGTTTGTGAGTATGTCTTCATGTGTTCCGTGGACTAAAAATGAACATGTTTACCTCTTATTCGCACTTTCATGTAGCAATTTTCCGCATCCGGTAACGACCCTACAGATGCTTAGGCTTTCTCTCCCCTCTCTCCCCAAGTCTGGTTATTTGCAACATCATAAACCTTATTTCCCCAATGTCAAGTTATGGTAAATTTTCGGGGGATTTCCAAGAAACTGCGAATCAGGATAAACATGTCGCTCACACCTTAAATATACCCAACGGCGCCTGCTGCGCACTGCAAATTGCCTTCACAAACGTTATAAACGAGCGTAATGAGCTTTGTTGTTTCGTCGCGTCTGAGCGGCTAGACATAGTGGGACTCGCATAGACCTGGCTGCATTCTAATTCAAATACCCAGGAACTTTAACTCAACGGTTACTCGTGCTTCCGATGCAATAGACTAACCGATGTTTGCGGTGCTGTCTTGCTTTACATCATGTCTACCCTGAGTAAGAAACTTGTGAACACCCACCGAAGTGACGATGGTTTGTGGGAGGTACAGTGGTGTTCTATCCGCCTCAGGCGCGGAGAATTACTTGTGGGCGCAGTCTATCACAGTCCCATGAGTCCTTCTTTGGTTGGGTTGCCCCATCTTCGAACCCGTATGCGTCACTCACACTTGCTAGTTATAGGCGATTTTAACTATCTTCGAAAATGATTGCCTGATGTGCATTTGATGCCTGGAATTAGTATGGTTAAAACAAATTTCGTGGAGTTGATACTTGAATCCGAACCGATGCATCTAAACACATATGCCAGACAACACTCATCACACCACTCTCAACCCTGTCTTGTCTCTACCTGAGAGTAACGAGCTACGAACAACGAGTGTGTGACGTTGGGATCCTGGAGCCCCTGGCTACAAGCTACCACTCAGAGGTCATAGCTGATATGAAAGTAATTTTGCCGGATTCACGACCTCTGGAGCGAGATTACGACTACTAAACAACGGACTTCGACAATATAGCTCGAGCCGCAAAAAGATTGAATTGGTCTCTGTCATAAGTTGCAATTGTGAAAGACGGGTGGACTTGTATTAAAGAGAGATTTACGTCATTGTGTTCCCAATTTTGCCCTGGAAATGTCGGGTGTTTGGACTGATTAAGCCTCATTGATTGGACAAGGGGTATGGAAACCTGGCTCGGAGGCGGCGCAGAATGTGGAACAGAATCCTCCTCTCTGACTCCGTCAATGATTACGAAGACTATAGAAGTCTGCGTAACCTTAGCCACAGTGCAAAAAGGAATAAGAGCAGTTTGCAGTAGCCACGAAGACCGTCCACAAAGAGAAACTTTGCTTATGTGAGGCGAAGCCTGAAGCCGGCAGCTGGTGTGCCAGTGATGGAAGGGCCGGACGCACGGCCGCCAACCTCCAGCACTGAGCGTACGTCCACGTTGTCAACGCACTTTGCTTCTATATTTGCAAATGACCAGGTGTTTGTTCTGCTTTCGACGTTTACCACCTTTACCGAGCTCCATAGGCTGGATAGTGGCGTGGAAAGACTATGTAAACTACTCACCAGCCTCGACGGCACCAAACCTGCCGGACCCGATAGGCTTCACCCACTGATTCACATGAAACTTCCGGCCATCATCTCCCCTGCCCTGACTGATATTTTCAACAGGTGGCTGTCCGAATGTTCGTTGCCAACTGACTGGAAATGTTAGGTGGTGTAACCTGTGCCGAAAGGCGGCGACCATAGCGGAGTAGACAATTACAGACCAGTTTGTTTGCTAAAAATCGTAAATAAAAAGATGTTTTCTGTTGCTGTAGACAAAATAGGTTCTGACGTCTGCGCAGCACGGTTTGATGCAAGGCCGTTCGTGCAATACAAACTTGCTAGCGAAGAGGCATCAGTGCTTGAAGGCAATAAGCACGGGAAATTCTGACGAAGTGATATTCATCGATCGACAACGTCAGCTATGAGGTTCTCCTTCAGGAACCCAAGATTTGCGGTGTCGATGGCTCACAACACCGGTGGATTCGCGACTTTTTCGTTAGACGAACGTGGAGGGTACAGGTCGACGACCATCTAACTAACTGGTATCCATCTACAAGTGGCGTGCCTCAAGGCTCTATAATGAAGCTCACTCTGTTACTGATCCATAACAACGATCTACCTCAGCTTCGCCGGTCACCCTGTGCATTGTTTGCAGACGGCAGCAAGATTTGGAAATAAAATAACGCTCCCAATGACAGTGGCGTACGTCTGCAAGACCTCAGCCGCCTACCTACATCGTCCGCAGAAGTTCCTCTCTCGATCAACTCAGCTAAGTCTGTATTTATTAGCTTGGGGAATGATACTGACGGCAGATCCTACAGCCTTGAAGGCAAACCGCTATATTCCACACCCTCCGTGAAGGACTTAGGTATACTCTCGCGTTACGATTTAAAGTCCGTGGACAACACGAACACGCTATATGGTAACGAACTCCTAATGCTTTGGGCGCTCAAAAATCTCATCTGCACGTAGTCTGAAAATGTTGCCACTTGACTGTTTTCTTCCATCATTAGACTAATGCTAGAGTACGGTCTCCCCGTCTACATTCCTATTACCCGAGGCGAGGCACAAAAGATCGAACGAGTCCAACACGTTGCTTCTAGGCTCATCCCGAGTTTACTTGGCTTGAGGTATGAAGACCGGTGCGAGAAACTAGGACGCTACACCTTGTCCTACCGTCGGGTGCGAGTCCACCTCATTATGACCTGTCGTATTTTACATCTCAGTGATTTCCCCATGTTGTGGCCAACGCTGCACTTGCGAGGGTCATGCAGCACTCGCGGACACACATACCAACTTGGGCAGGATGTCAAGCTAGTTCCCCACCCACTGTTCTTTGAACGGAGAGTGGTAAATGTTTGAAACTGTTAGTCTGGACAGTTGATGGAGGCAACGTTGCGTCTATAGGAAACGTACGTGGAAATTGCAATACACAAACTTCCACGGCTTTATACCAATTAGGGTTAAACGGAACTTGACAAATACCCTAGAGTGCCGAACTGAAAGTGTATGCACGAACGACAAGATTTCGAAGGACTTGGAATGCATTCGCTTAATGAAAAGGGAGAATGGCTTTATCAAAACCAACATGGAGTTTAAGAAGCAAAGGCTTGTGGTTTTGACAGTCAAACATAAGGCAATCTTCCCACACTTGTCACACAACGGTGAGGTTTCGTCGAATCTTCTACCTCATCTTCCTGCGTTCACACTCAGATGCACCTATCCAGCAGCGCAGATGTAAATCCAATTCATTATCAATCGGAAGATGAGACTAAACTCAAAACTTAGGAGGCTTGTCCACCCGAACTCGATGTGTATCTACTCATTTTCATGTTCCTACGGAGCGGAATACAATGTTCGTACGACAAGGCATATAGCTGAAAGAGTGCAAGAACACCACACGGTTGCACTTTAACTGAAAACACAAAAATAACCAACTCTTCAATAGCCACACATCTGTCCGATACAGCGCATGCCACAAAGTTCACTGGCTCTTACAAATGGATCACTCTGGTCCCAAAGAACCGCTCGAATTACGTACGCAAGCGGCTACTACAAGCCGCAGAGGCAATTGCGATTCGTCCGTATGAACCGGAGCTATGTGTTCAGAAGAACGTTTGGGACTACCCTGGCCCAGACTGCCAGCGACCTCTGAGCCGCGAGGTCACACGCGGTCAGCTGCCGTGACTTGACACACAGCACTGTCCGCATTGAAATGAATTACTCTAAAAGTAACGACTTGTAATATCTGTCAGTACATTTTGATTTGCATCTAAGGGTATATGCCAGAAGATGAATTATCGAGAACATATTTTCGCTTAAGGTGACTTCAGTAACCGCACAAGCTATTCTGATGCATGGCGCTTTTCACTGCTAACAGCTAATCATGATGAAATCCGAGCGCATGACCTGAAATACTGCAAATATAACCGTGAAAATTACGATCGGTAGTAGCATAGTCCGGTGGACAGCACGACGGCAAACTTTCTTCTACTACATTGAAAGTTGTACGAATATAATAAAACATGTTTTAATCCCCACAAAAGGTTAATAAGTTGATACATAGGTTGCGTATGCTCCATGGAGGGCAATCACTAAAACCGCGGCTGAAGACCACAGATGTGTAGGTTCGCTGGAGGATTTTGCTTGCAATCCTATATTTTCGAGCTCAGAAATTTAACCCTATGTTTCATAAACCCGCCAAATCAAGCCTGCAGCCACGGCTGTGTATGCCTTTAGGTAGACAACTGTCTGCACATTTTTGCTTGCAATTAATGTATCACTATATCTGAATTTGGTGCCCGAGTATTCCATAGCAGCCGAAGTTAAAAGTTTAACAGATTGTCCTGAAATTCTTAGCCGTTTTAACCGAGTCCATGCAAGTCTGCATTTTACTTATGAAAAGGAAACCAAAGATCAATTGCTTATCTTGATGTTCTGTTAACTAGGGGACCAGGCGGCTCAATCCAACGGCAGGCCTACAGAAAGTCCACTTTGATTTGTCGGTATACGAATTTCCACAGCTTCGTCCCTCTGATATATAAGCGCAAATGGATTCACTGTTTTACCATGCCAGCACTTCGAATCTGCTTGGAAGACACCCTAAATGCAAAATTGACATTTATACAGAATGTGTTGCGCGAAAATGGATACTCCGAGAGATTTATTTTTCAAAATCTTGGGGAAAAAGTTAAACAAGTGCCAATGTTAACAGTGCAAAGAAAGAGCCATTCATACGACTACCTTACAAAGTGGACATAGTTACTGAGTGTTTAACTCTAATTATTTCTGGCAAAATTAAGTCGACCTTCGCAGCAGCTACGCTAAAGCGCGTGTTTTCTACTGAATCACTCGTCCGTTCACGAAACAAGGATAGGTTGCCTATGCTGACTGCCTCAATGGTTATTTCTCATTTCGAGTGCTCCGGTGGCGCGACGTATATCGGTTGGACGGTGCAGCACTTGCCCAAACGCATGAATGAACATTGCCCACCATGGTTGCATCAAGATGGCACCGGAGCCGTTAGTATTTCCATTATGGCTCTTATTGCCGACAGGAGGCATCAGGTGGATCCAAAGTGTACCTCTAGAGTTGTATACAAGGTTCCACCGCACCGATCGAAAGGTCAACGCATTCGTACACTTGCGACGGCCGAAGCAATTTGCATTCGATTATTTCAACCGTGCTTATGCTCGCAAAAGTAGATAGTCCAGGCCCTACAACTTCCCTGGCGCGCAAGAACGGGGGATAATGTATTCAAAGACCTTGGGTCAAACACCATAACATGTAATTAACCCTCAATGTTACTTGTACTAACTGATCGATTTTACTCTTTCCATTTGTTACTCCTATAAATGATAGTACTGGTCTGATGATGTATCATTGAAAGCAATTGCTCACCGAACGGTCACCTTGTTCTCAGATCCGCTATTAGTTGGCGTAAATAACCAGCCTTATCCATCGACCCAACCTGCTTCCGGCTTATGTGAAACTATCCTACATATGCAGAAATGCCCGGGGTTGACTTAGTAGATTAACCGAATTCCGACTTATGCATAGCTCAAAATATGGGACATCAGAGTTAGCAAGGAAACATGGTTGCACTAATAGATAACATATGCCAAGATCGGGTAGTAGTGCACCAATTTTTCAGATCATTTAAGTCAGTAAAGTTGATGTGGTACTCTTGTTTAATTGGAGTGACATCCAGTGCGAACGAATACACTACTCGAAAACCGGAATACCTGATTCTATTTGGTGTCGGCTATGAAGTAGTGGAGACCACGTTTGTCTCATGTCGTTGATTTCCTCAAACACTTCAAATTGAAGGCCGCTTAATGGCTGTTGATAAGCTGGAAGCACAGCCAATTTATATCAACTCTCGATTTTGAATTACGTGCTCAAGGTACTCAAGTCGCTGCAGGAGAACAATTCATGTCTGATCTACAAGATCGTTTTTCATTTTCCGCAATATGGTCACGACATTTCTTGTACCCTGTATAGGGAAGCAAAGAAGCTGTTCATATCGAACCCGATATTTATCAACTTAGAACTCATGATTAAGATTATGATCATCGAAACTTCTCTATGCCGTGGTGATAGTACAAACTCGCTCTTCATGTATACTTGCTATCCGGAATAACATAGGGAGTAAACCCAAGTGACATAGACTATAACACATTACGGTAGCTTAGTTAAGCTGACTGAAATTGTTTAGCCTAGGGTACACAGTATATTGCCTAGGAGGTTTTCTTCAGTGACTTTAGCAAACTAGTCGCTAATGCATCAAACACTAAAACTATCTGCTCTGGAAACACGATCTTGTATTTACGGAATAAGACAAGTACATGTGTGATGGGTCAACACAATCGATTCAAAACTTATAAATGGAAGGTCTATGTTATCCACCATAATTATTTCTGAGGTGTTGATGGATTACTTGGTCGCATTTGGTTATATCGTGCACTGACCAGTGTAATGTTTACCATCGATCGAACACGATTAGTTTACTGTTAACAAGATTCTGCTGGACGAATACAGTGAAGGTTGGTGAAGGTGTTGACGTTGTGTTCCTCTACTTCCCTAAGGTAGTCGACCTAAAGAGCCTTCTTTTAGCTAGTGATCAGAGGTAAGACAGCGGTGATCTTCACCGATACATCAGCACCTTTCTCTTGTATGGACACCTGAAACTATAAATAATTCAAATTGTGTCAAATCCTATCCTAGTAAAATGCTCTGCACCGAAATTCGGGGTACTTAATTCCTGAGGATCTGTGGACTCCTTAATCTATTTGTTTGTTACACCCAAAATACCATTTACCACTGACTAGTATGCAACAGCAAACAATCCAACAACATTAGCAGGCATTGGACGATTTACTCATAATGAAACATTTGTTGCACATGCTCGCTTCAAGTGGTACGCGAGCGCCACTAAGGCTATCCTATCTGGACCGAAATAAATATTTCATACTGGATACTTCCAGCATCGACTGGTGAAATATTGGAATAGCATCCCAAGACATTAGGCATACCGCTATCGGAGTCTTGATTCAAGGAAAGTATATAGACCTAATTTGAAAATTATCAATTCGGATAGCACATTGTGCCTGAATTAGGCTTTGTGCAATCGTCGTGTTTTGAAAATACTCGTCAATCAGTGTGGTTATCCAGCGTTTTGGTAAAAGAATAGCTTGCGACGGAATCACATATACACATCTTGTAACTCCTTATCTGCAGTATTTAATAGCCGGTAACATTGCACCCAGTCCTATGTCAGCGAATGACGATTCAATACGTTTAAGCGTGTTTGTGTTGAAGTACTTCTATTATATACTATAGCTGAAACGGTGCTTTGGACAATGTTGAAATTGACGCGATCTATGAGGTAGTCAGTGACTGGATACTGAAAGAAGGAGCTACTGAACGTGTCTTACTGGAGAAGTTTCATAATCTACGTAAGCG
>CALYDF020006842.1:0-13035 GCA_944474145.2 Dicrocoelium dendriticum | reverse complement strand
CGTCGGAACTAACCCAGATGACCTTTTCAGAAAGCTGCACTTAGTACTTGATCGCATACAAGAGTACGGATTTAGACTTCGCCCAGAAAAGTGCACGTTTTTCATGGACTCCATTAATTTTCTTGGCTTCATAATTGACAAGAACCGTAGACGTCCGGATCCGTCAAACATTGATGCTATAAAAATGATGCCATCTCCCAAAGATGTGCCTACTCTGAGGTCTCTCTTAGGACTCGTCAGTCATTACAGTCAATTTCTGCCACATATGCACAGCGTGCGTGGACCACTCAATGAGTTACTCACCAAGGACAAACGTTGGCACTGGTCCGAAGCTAGTCAGAAGTCCTTTGAAGAGGTAAAGCGAATGCTGTGTTCTGACCTTATGCTGAAACATTACTACCCTACACTTGAAATCGTGGTGGCGGCAGACGCTTCGAAGTATGGCGTGGGTGCAGTTTTCTCTCATAAGTTTGCTGACGGATCGGAAAAAGCGATCGCACACGCAGCTCGATCACTGTCGCCAGCCGAAAAGAATTACGGGCAGATAGAGAAAGAGGCATTAGCGATAGTCGTTGCAATAAAGAAATTTCACAAAATGTTGTATGGCAGGAGGTTTACCCTGCTTACCAACCATAAACCACTCCTAGCCATTTTTGGATCAAAGTCCGGTATACCCGTTTATACCGCGAACAGACTGCAGCGTTGGCCACGGCCTTACTCGCCTATGATTTTGCGGTGAAGTACACGGCTACAAAGGACATAGGTCAAGCAGACGCACTTTCCCGGTTATTAGAGCTACAACAGCATCAACAGGAAGAATCTATAATTGCAGCAATCTCCCTTGAATCAGAGGTCAACCAGGTCTTGATGGAGAATTTTAGGAAGCTTCCCGGGACGTTCGACATGGTACGTGACGCAACTGTGCGAGATCCCCTCTTGCGCCAGGTAATCAAATTTCACACTACGCAGTGGCCAAGTGATACTCTATCCAAAGAGCTACAAATTCTCTCTCGGAGAAAGGACGAACTTTCGATCGTAAATGGGTGTTTACTTTTGGCCGAGAGAATTGTCATACCCAAAGAACTTCGCCAAAGAGTCCTTCAGCAATTTCATCGGGCACATCCTGGAATTAACAGAATGAAAAGCATTGCTCGGAGTTTTGTCTACTGGCCAAACATTGATTCGGAACTCGAGCAACTAGTAAAGTCATGTCCCAGATGCGCGCTTGCTAGTAAGGCACCGAGAAAAGCTGACTTAGCTTCCTGGCCGTTGGCAACAAAACCGTGGGAACGCGTGCACGCTGATTTCTTTTGTCCCCTAAACGGTCAGCAGTACCTAATAGTTGTTGATTCCTATAGCAAATGGCCTGAGGTCTTCTGTATGGAGCGTGCGACAAGTGGTGCAACAATTAACATTTTGAGGAGACTTTTCAGTCAACACGGAATACCAGAAACCTTGGTCACTGACAATGGTTCTCAGTTCACTTCTTCCCAATTTGCCGAATACTGCGCACAGCATGGTATCACGCATCTATGGTCGCCACCGTTTCACCCTCAGTCAAATGGACAAGCAGAGCGCTTCATCGACACGTTTAAGCGATCGCTACTAAAGATGCGGGGGAAGGAACCACACAGGAGATACTTGATACATTTTTGCTCGTGTACAGATCAACTTCAAATCCCCAAGTACCAAACCAGTTGTCGCCGGCAGAAGCACTAATGGGAAGAAAACTCAGTACTGTGAATTCCCTGCTAACTTCGAGGTGTACTAATGAGCAAGAAAGGAACGTTCGGATGGAGCAGTACTACAACGAGCGACACAGAACTCAAGCACGCCGCTTTTACCCCGGACAGCGTGTCTTAGTAAGAGACTATCGCGCGGGAAACCCGCAATGGGTGGTAGGATCGATACGGAGAAATATTGGACAGGTGCTATATGAGGTTAATGTGGGTAATTTATTTGGACCGGGCATTCCAATCAGCTGCGACCAACTAGCATCCCTGCGGGCACAAGCGCTCGGTTACTACCGCTAGATATTCTACTAAAGAGTTTCGACATGTCATCTAACCCCCAAAGCAATTCGGATGCATCCCGCACAGAAGTCTCAGAGGAACCGAAGGTCCAGACCCGGCGCTGTACTGATCGACTACGGAGACCTGTCGTAAGAATGCAGTTGGATCCAAAAATGAAGTCTTATGTCAACTTTTGCGGGGGAAGGTGTTAATGGGACGGAACCAGCCAATGAGAGCCTTTTTAGCCTGAGGGCTATTGGTTTGGCCATAAATTGAATGTACCGTTAGTTAGACGTTAAGCAAATATACTTGCCAGCCGTACGCCGGTCTCCTGCTTTGGGAAGTCGGGCTGATCAGAGTGCACGCTAGCAGCAGGTCATCGGTAGGTCAGCCGAAACCATAACAGTAGTAATGGTAGCTGGCTTGCCATAAACGGAAATTCAAGTTTCAATAAATGTTCGCGCCACATTTCACTCGGAAGCATGAAGCGAAGGCACAGTGAAAGGCCAACACGTCTAACAATCAGCACATGCCAGGATGTAGACAAAATCCTTGGATGGAGGAAAGAGTCCAACGATGTCAAGACGAATATGCAGGAAAGGATTGGAGGGAAGAACAAACATGCAAGGAACGATAATCGGGTGACGGTGGAGCTTGCTGGTTTGGCACGTTCATACAGTGTTTGGCCCATTGCTGGTTGTTGATACATATCTTGTCCCAAATGAGACGATCAGTTTGATGGTGGTTCGCGTTTGAGGTACCACACAGATGGTCATAAGCGTTGCGGATATTGCTGCCCGACAAAGGCCGGTGCTTGCCGGTAGAACTATCACCGTAAATGTTGGAGTCTGAGTTAATTGGTTGCTGTAATATTGTGATGTACGGATTTGCTCTCAGTTGCCCATAGTTAGCATCCACTTCTTGTGGAGCTGCTGTGCCTTCTAATTTGATCGATTTCCGTGAAATTACGTGATTATTGACACGCGACACGGCGTCGGCGACAACGTTAATAGCGGCATCTACATGACTACTATTGGTTGAAAGCAGCGCTTTAAACCAAATGACGGATTACTCTGGGGAAATAACAGTCGGATGAAACACGAGGAGTGGAAACTAAGTGGTTTATGGTTTTGAGAGTGGCAAACGCGCAAGCTTCAAGCAGGAGCTGAAAATGCTTGGTACTGAGGTGTGTAGCTAAAGCAACTCGAACAAAGGTACTGAAAGTTGCGAAAGAAAGTATGTGGACGGGTTGACCACTGATTAACTGCTGAAGATCAGCCTCAATGGCGGTCCGAGAAGCCTCAATCTTGTGGTTGAGAGTGATGTTAATATCAAACCGCAACGGTCTAAGGGCGGTACAGTTAGATAACGCGCACTTGATTTTGTCGAATGTATCAGTAGCTGTTTGAGTGGGCTCTAATTTTCGTGAACTGCCTTTAAGTAAATCTTTCAATGGATGGAGTAGCGCAGCGCCATCCAGTATGAAACGGCTGTAGCTACTTGCCATGCCTATAAAACGACGAAGACAGTTGAAGCATTGCGTCATGGAGCACACTGCAATAACCTATGATTTCTTGTAGAGCGGATTAATGCTAATGCAGTCAATGCTCTGTCCTGGAAAATCTACGGAACTCTGGCGGAAATGACACTTGTCAACGTTGTTTGTAACGAAGCAGTGAGCTAAGCTTTCGAAACTCGATCAGCGTGACAGATGCTCATCATGGTTAAAGCTGGTTAAATGGATATCGTTGAAGACGAAGTCGAGTATTATAGGAGCATGATCCTGAAGCCTATGGAAAGTGTGTGCGGAATTTCCTTGTCCAAATGGCATGCCAATGGATTCACAGAGATAAATTGGTGTGGCTATAACGGTCTTTGGAATATCGTCGAGATCAACCGGAAGTTGAAAGTATGCGCGCACCAAGGCTATCCTCGAGAAAATTGTTCTTCCATGCAGGTCACTTGAAACATCATGAATGTGCGGTATCGGATACCTGTCGAATTCAGTAGCATTGCTTAGCAGCTGAGGATCACCACAAAGCCTCCACTGGCCATTGAAGATTTTGGAAACCGTATGAAGCAACAAAGACCATGGTCTCTTAGCAGGAAATACGATGTCGTGAGAAAGTATATGTTCGGATTCTGCCTTGGCAGTAGCGAGCCTGTCTGGAGGTAGGCGTCTATATCTAACGGTTCCTGATGCCCCCTGCTTTGCGAGGTGGAGCGTAATTTCTTGCTTAGGCTCAGGAAGGTCATTAGACAATTGATAAAGAGCAGTCGACTGCAGCTATAGTTCGGTGGGTGCGGGTGGGTGGGTAATGCCAAATGAAGACTGCTCGAACGGATCGAAGTGACAATTTGAAACGGACAAGTGTGTTAAACTACCGCCCATTTTACGTGTACGCGGGTCCACGCTGAGGCCGGACAAAGGTAGTAGCTCAACACCAAGGATGGGGCGTTGGACAGCTGCTATGAGAAAAACGAAGGGAAAACTTCGACGGAGGCCAACGTTGAAAGTGAGCATATTCTGGCCGTATATATAAGTCGGTGTTGTTGGACGCCAGCACCGTCAGCCAGTTTGGAACCAGGTTGCGTTTGTCGGCGGCACGTAGAATAACGCCAACCTCGGCACAGGTGTCAGTAAAGAAGTACAACTTAGTTGAGTTATCGTAACCGTAAAGTAGGTGAGCATAAGGGTGACCAAACGCAGCCGTCGCCATCCCTGGCTGGTTGGGAGGTTTCCCTGTTGCGGTTTACAGAACGCTTTGGGATACATCCAACCAGGTTGTCCTTGCCTTGCAAACTTCCCAAAACGGTGGCTGGGCCAACAGATATGAAATACTGAACTCCTGGCATGACTACGTCTACTTAGAGAGGCATGTATAGAGCTCCTACCACGTTAAAGATTCATCATATGTGTAACGAGCTCCAGCTTCGACTACTTCGCGGAAAACGTTTTACTCGGATCATCCTTATGATTCGCCTTGGGAGTCGACTCAACGGAGTGAAATACTGCGCTTTTAAAGTAGCGCTCAAGAAGCTTGTCTGCTGTCTCGTCTAGCTCGTTTACACACAGATCATCTGCGAATGAAGCGAGAAGAGCTGTGTTGTTCCTTGGGGACCTATTGCCTACAGCTGTCAGAGAAACTTGGTGGAGCTGACCAATGTACGCAGGTGCCTGCGGAGTTGGGAATGCATGTCTTCGCCTTTCTCGAAACCAGAGACCACCTGTCGAAGACTACCTTCGTCTGAAGCCAAGGTGCGCCTCAAAACCGTGACCTTCAGCCTATGGTACCCGCTAGCAAGAGCCCGGAGAGCAATTGGAAATGGCTGATGAGTTAAAGGAAATTGTTTATTAGCACATTAGAATGTACCCTGGTAAGTAGCTCTAAAAGACTACACCGTTGACACTCGAGATAGGGGAACGGAGAAAGAACAGCAAACAGGGTAGTCTCGCCTTGCAACCAAAACGAGCGCCAAGCAAAACTGGAGATGAGCAAGTGAGGCATTTGAACGCATCTAACAGGGCAGCAAACCACATCGTTTGCCTAGGTGTATAATGAACTAATTTTAGTTAGTATTTTACACAGGCGCATCAAGTATCTCCGGACTGCTACAAAGGCATGCGTGCGCCTTGCTCGGCACCTTGGTGCAGCCGTCAATGTTTCGCATTGTCGGAAGACGTGGTGCGCTTTCGAACGTTTGCTTTAAGCCTATCCCTAGGCCCAGCGGCCTGAATCGGTTGGAGCAACTACACAAGAAGGTTGGGATTGAGGTACGAAGCTGTACAGTGTCAAGTGCAAATGTTAATGACTGATGTGTGATGCGCCGGATGCGATCAAGTGTTTTTAATTGTACAATCTAAATATGAAGATCAGCGGAATCGAAGACAGCAATGTAATGACCGGCCCACTTTTCTGGAACGTAAGTGCAGGAAAAGTGGTCCAACATCATAAAGGAACCAAAAGGAAAAGCTGGGTCTTTGAAATTGTAGTAAAAAGATCAGACTAAAAGGGTTTAACTACATAAAAGACCTCCAGTCTACAATGAAAGAATCTTGAACCTGACATTCTGTAACACTCGATCCCAGGTAGGATGTGTCCCTTACTCATACAATTCGGTTGGAAAGACGAAACCAGTCGGTACGACAATTCAACGCGATAGATACAATGAAAGACGAACGGAGCAACCGGACCGATGATCTACAGCAAAACACGCCGCAGCTGAAACCAGTATGCTTATCATATGTCGAAAAGTACTTTCTCGGTTTCTTTGGTCCATTAAAACAACACAGTACAATAAATAATGGAACTGGGAATAGGAAGACATAATTTGAAAGATAGAGTCGTTCAATCGCCACCGGGCTAACCACTTATGCCGACCCTTAATTGGTAACCGGTCTGTCGGGCTCAATGTTAGTTATCACGACAGCGCTACTAAGTATAATAGTGAACCGTAAGTAATGACGTTCGCTTACCCCTACTATTTAGCATATCTGACCAAATAAATGTGATCTTTAACAACACCATTACTACTTGCAATATAGACACGCGACTACTCTGTACGCTGATCGCGAAATGTTGACAGACATGGCTGGCTCAATTTATGATACATGGCAACGCTAGTAGGTGCAGTTACGTCCAGCACCACAAGCTAACGGATATGACATGCTGAAGTAGAGGTTGCCCAGTAGCACTGTTAAGTGCGATAAAACTACAGGGACTACACACGTAAGCAGCTGGACACAACATCTAATACGTCTCACCTGCTCAAGTCAAGTCAAATAACTCTATGTTGTTTTGCAACATTGCTTGGTATAATAGCGCTGCAGGACTACTCAATTAATGTCCCCGAGAAAAGTTAACATAAATTAAATAAGATGCCCTACCTTAGCACCCGATAACTCAGGGGAAAAATGAACAGCCTGGGAAAATACAGCATATCTCAATTAGAATGTCATCGGGTCTACGAAATTTTCCGTATGAAAACGTTGTGAAAGGTTTGGCCTCCACCGACTGGCTCATCACCGGGTAAGTATTGACCTTATTATGATCAATCAAGTACTTCCCTTAAATCACTTTCACATACTCCGGCCAATGGTTCACCTGCACGAACCCTGTAACACCCGAGGACACGGTTGCAAACTCAGGGTCCCCAGCAGGAACAAAGTATCACATCAGCTTTTTCTCGAAAGAAGAATCTTAAACTTATGGAATACACTACCAGAAGGATTAAGAAAGACCGATTCTGTAAAGTGTTATAAAACCCGTATGGACGATTATTTTGGAAACCTGTAATTTTGTGAAACAATGCATCAACAGAGCCAAAAGAAGACATTGGATGTTCGTAAATAATGACAACACGGCGATTCGAAAAGGCAGATCGGTATGCAGGTTAACTTTTATTGCTGCAGAAGAAGGTTCCCTTCTAACTAGATGTAAAATTACGACACCGTTTGACACTCAAGCTAGAGGAACTGGAGAAGCGCAGCACACAGGGAATTCGCGCGTTGCAAACGAAACCTGCGCCAAGCAAAAATGGCGCTGAGCATGTCAAGCAATGGAAAACAGCAGTCAATGCAACAAATAACATTAATGGACTGATTTTTATTAGGATTTTACACAGGATAATCGGGAATTTGCAGACGGTTACATAGCCGTCCCCAGTAGCGAATGTGTACAAAATCCGTTGATCTACGCAAGGACTGTCCGTCGCTTGCCAGCCCACAGCGAGATTAGGTTGTGAAACCAGTTGCAGCTGCTGGGGACGAACCACGCATGTGGAGCCTAGCGGTTTCCCACCCGCGTCCTCACTACGGTGTCGAAAGCTAAAAAGCTGTTGGTGGTGGGAAAGTTAGTAAATTTACGTAAGTGGTCGAGCAAGCAGTTATTTTGACCTCCAGTTGAGGTGCCTGGATCCAACGAAAAGGGAAACCGAGGTGCCTCCAACCGACGGTTTATATAGCAAGCAAAATAAAACAGCGGCGTAAAAGCATAGCGATACACAAAAAAGCGCCAAGCGAAAAAGTGCAAAGCAGTCTTTGGGCGTCCAAACTGTTTTCTTAATTGTTGGCAGTTTCAGAACGTTTGTTGTCAATTTTCGGAGTATAAAAATCTTGGTGAGCAGGAATTCGTGCAAAGAGTAGTCTACGGGGAGTAGCAAGCGCTAACGAAATCGGAAAAGCATACTGAAAGTTTCACTTTCCTGTCACATCGATTGCTAGTGGGTCGTTGAGGAGTGACGTTGTTAGAGGCTGTCGGTTCCGCTGGAGCTAACTGGATGGTCGTAGGTTGCAGTGCTAGCTGTCCTGGCCCAGGCTGTGTAGATGCTTATTGCACCGTAGTCATACTTGATAAGGATGCTTGCTTGTGTCCATCGACGTTGCTCGTTTCAGCCTCACCATTGTTGTCAATGGTCAAGGTTTTGTCGCTTCTGCGTACGACATGGTACGGGCGAGAATAAGGAGGTTGGAGAGGCCAGCGTCCGCAAATGAAAACACGCGTGCAAGTAGTTAAGCATTCGTCCACGTTGGTATGCAACTTCTGTGCTCTGGGTTGTACAAGCTAAAGCTGTCGCATGTGTTGAGGTAAGCGCGCTGCGTAGCCGCCAAATTAGAAACTTGCGTGCGATATTTGTGAGAGGATCTTTAAAGAGTAGCACGTACCGGAAGTCCGAAGCGATTCGCAAAGAAGCTTGCGTTGCAGGGAACCCTTTATTGGTGCAGTAAAAGATTCCCTGTTATCTAGCCATAAAGAAACGACACCGTTGACGCTCTAGCTATAAGTAGGGAGCATGCACAGCACACACGGCAGTTGCGAGCTGCAACCGAAAAGGTCAGCAAGTAGAAATTGCGATGAGAAAGTCCAGTACTCGAACTCAGCAGTCAGTTCAGAAAGCCAGACCGGTCGCCTAGGTGTACAATGAAATAATTTTAGTAAGAATTTTACGCTGGCAAACCGGCGAGTTACCAGACTGCTACATAGCCCTCTCCGGGAAGAGACTGGGTAAGCAGTTAATGTCGGAGCTGGATGGACAAGGTGCTTGTATCACGTCACCTGGCCAGCGAAGCGGTATTGTGACAGCTGCCAAAAGAGGACCGTGGGCGAGACAACTACCCAATGCGCACAAATGGACGATCAGCCATCACGTTTGGGCGATTTTGGTCACTCGCAGGGGCAAAAACTTAGTATAAAAATAAGTGACGTGATCTGTCCACCTTTGCGGTTAAGTTAGTCTGCACAGCTTCAGCACATTCGTTCTTTGCCTAAAAGGCGTTAGTTTCTAAGCAACTCGCAATTGCGCTCAGATCGGGTGACCATTGGAGCTCCCTGAGTGACCAGCTTTCATGTCCCCGGCCGTTCTAATTGGATTCTTCTTGGTCGAATTCTGATCACTAGAAGACATTTTCTGTTTAGCTTAACGTCTATTGCATTATGTACTTACAAGTTGGGAATCATCTTCTGCTTACCGTTGACGGTATTTGGAATCATAAAAAATATATTTACAGTATATGGTAAGGGTCCATTGGAAAAGCATTCTGACTGACCAAACATTTTTACAATTGGGATACCCAGGTCTTCTGTGTTCATTGGTCATATGATCTGGGAAAGCACGCAACAATTTCCGGAGGTAATAAATAAAACGAGACCATAGGTGAACAATTGCTTTCGATGATTCTCCTCAGACCATTATAATCATACTTAAAGTTAATATAAGGAAGTGAAATCGACCTGTTGTTACCACTTCCAAAGCAGGTTGAAATCACCAAAATTTCCACCCCTTAAGCAAGCAACGCTTGAGGTTTTGGCTGACGTTGGGTAGAACTCGACGCAGGTTGAATAAGGCCGGATAGCTCAATGACAAACCATAAATTTCAAAGACCTAGCAGAGATCACTCTTCTCTGAGGACGCACAGCATGTCTACATTATGACTGAACGGAAATGGCAAGGTATTTTACCACAAATTTCAGCGAGCTTCTCGTAAGACGGTTTGATAGATCAGTGAAAGGGAACGTTTGCTTACTTGTTGTTATTCAGCACACAGCGAATTTTTTTCGAGGAACCGTAGAAGCGTATGCAGATGATTACACAGGCCAGAGCGCACTTTGCGACGATATAGGTAAACTAATTCGATCTGCAATCACGTATAATACTCCGACATCTAAACCTGGTTGCAACGAAACCAATTAGTGATCACGCTTGTGTTTGCGAAAGGGGATGCCAAGTGGTAGCGCTTTTTCTCATTACCTGCAGTTCGTGCTCGTGAGAAAGAGCCAGTTGTCCTCACATGAGGTGAGAAGCCTATCTCTGTTATCAGAACGACTCTCATTATGGGCCTGATAGCTACAATGATGACGTTCGCGTGGCAGCAGGCGACCGGTCAGTGCTTTGGAATCTCCAGCAGAGACGAATACGTAGCATTTCTCTACCTTAAACAGAAGAAGGTGGCGTCCGCGATATAACTTCTGTTTAACGGATGCACAACTACAGTCGGTTGGACGGTAGGCCGAAACGACTTACAACTTACATATCTGTGTGAAGTATATTGACCCTGCATGTGTCTGACCATAAATAATGTCAATGGAAATGGAGAAATAGGTCTAAGGATGGCGCCGGGTAGGACTATTTAGACACGGGTTGGTCCCTAGCCTCGAGGAAACGAGCTTGTCTCGTAATTTTGCTGTGCGCGATCGAAGCTGCTTAGGTGTGGGCGTCCTAGCGGTATACTCAGCCCGCGTGCGACTGGTGGTGGTAGCACGGCAGCGAAGCATAATTACGGCATACAGTTGACACATTATTATTATGTTCTTTGCACTTGGGTGTTGTTGTCATCAAGGTAGATCCAAAGGTAGTATTGAGGAAAGTGCTAGTAGCGTGTAGTGGAGATGCCTAGGCAGCGCGGAGCGCCGTAGCAGAATAGAAAGATGTATTATTACTACTATTATTATTAGTATAAGTGCTTACATTAGCCTTGGTTCTTTTACCGTGCAAGATATTACGTGGTAGCCCGAGCCGAGGTAGGGAGTTGTCTTAAAGGACACCAACCCGTGCCATCTGTTGACCAGCCTACCCGTATGGCAGCGTTGCCACATCAGGGGAGCGCGTTTTGCTAGCCGTTGACTGATTACTAAGTTAATACGCATCTCGTTTGGACGTTTACCAAACAGGGGCCGAATGCTTCCAATATTTGCAGCGTCGGTTTGCTGGAACATAATGTTCCACCAAGGTGAAGCAAGGGACAATGACTATATTTAGTGGTTAGTCACCTCCGAACTGTCGGTGTTGTTAAACAGACCTGTGGGTCTTTTGTAATTGAAACGATTACCAGGCGAAAACGCACCACACTCTGGAACACTGATGCCTAAGTATTTACTGGGGTGAAATTTACCCAAACCATCCAGCTGGCACCACGGGAAATTATTCGGTAAGCCAGCAGGACAATAGATGTTTGACAAATTTTTCACCACAGGTTGGCATTTGTGTTGGTGGGTATCGACAAAAACTAATGGGTATTGCGTTGTCGCGCTGCTTGTTAGTTACGGACTACTAGTTAGTTTTTAAAAACTAGAATTAACCAGTTCCTTATTTCTGTCTTCCTTATTCCTTCGACCTCAACGCGTGAACTTTGCAAATGAGGCGAGGGCGATGGTGATACTAGCCCGCCTCGGTAGGATAAAGTAGTTGAATGTCCATATTCGTCCAGATTTGGAAACTGAAATTTGCTATCATTGATTTGAAGCGGCTTACGGACAGCGAAGAAAATACGCTCTGCATCGTAAATTTTTGGGTAGTTCCCCGCGACCGCTGAAAACGAAGCAACAGATGGATGACACTACGTGCGCTCACGGCCCATCCAAACGCGGCCTACGCGTAGCCTTTAAAAATGTTCGCAATTCAATAAACAAAAGTGACGATGTATATCACTTCCTTCTCTCGTTGCCTGGACATGCTGAGACTAGTAGAAACCTGGTTACATCCTGAGCTCACTACCCAGGAATTCTAGCTTAATGGTTGCTCGTGCTTACAGTGCGACAGATTATCAAACGAGCGCGATGGCGTAGTGTTATTCATTTGGCCTTTGCTGTGCGGGAGTCTGATACGCACATGCCCCAGCGAAGATAACCTATGCGTGCAGCTGCGGGGCTGGATCAGCTTGAAACAAGATGCGTTGTTTGTGAGTGCGGCTTATCAAAGCCTGCGAAGTCTATGCCTGGATTGGTTGTCGCATGTCATAAACTACATGAGCCCACCCTGCTTCTTGCTTATAGGTGAAGTTAACCTTCATCGAATACTGTAGCCTGAGGCTCAGCTTCTCCTCTAGTGCTGTGAGATCCAGGCGAAATGTGTGAAGATGAAATTTGAGACAGGCTGCCAATTAACGCGCGTTAAACGCATTCCGATCCATCGTGGTTAGACCTACCATTAGGTAGTTGCCTGCAACGTTCATTTGAAATTCAGGTCCTGGAGCCTCTGGCAACTAGTACCTACTTGCTGGTTTTACCCAAACTAGAGCAGCCGCTTCTCTACTCGGGTCCACTAGAGGCATCCTACAATTGCCAAAAGACAGACTTGGATGCCTTTACATGAGCCACCGGTGAAGTGAACTAGGCTTTACCGCTGGATTTATCTGTTGTAGTCAGTTGGTAATTTATAAAAGTGGGTGTACCATGGTTGTGCTATCGTTCCGTACCCATAAAATATAATATGGCTAGACCGGTGAAGCCAAGCTTGTTCGACAGAGAACATAACCATTTGGCTGGCCTGAGAGGCGTACGATGAAATAAATTATTCGTGTTTGACAATGCCAAATATTATGAGGCTTACAATAAGCAGCGGAGTCTATGCAACAACGCAAAAGATTGGAAGCTACGGCACTTTGAAGAAGAGCTTACAAATTCAGCGAAAAGGGCCAACAAGAACATTTTGCTTACGTGAGGTGGCGTCTGAGGTCCTTAAGTGACAGCTGTGTTAAGGGGCAATGACAGGCAGCCTCTGATTACCAACGCTGAGCGTGAGTCCGCAT
>CALYDF020006841.1:0-13028 GCA_944474145.2 Dicrocoelium dendriticum | reverse complement strand
ATTGGTGGGTCGGCAAATTAGTGCGTTCCAATCTACCCCTGACCAGCGCGGCGACTGAGCAAAAACGAAAGACTCTTCTCAAATGCACTGTATGTGCACGGGTCTATGGAGTACGCTCCCGGAGGATAAATGACAATCTGACTTTATGGTGATTCGTTCATACTTTGTGACACGCATGCAAAGTCGAGTGGCTTTGGGGGGTGAGAAAACTTGCGTCTATTGATCGATGTCGTTAAGGCTCGCTTGCCGGTGTGATGTAGTCCACACAATAGAGCTAGGGTCCGATAGTGGGGAAGTAGATTTACTGGTCGTATTAGGAACTAAGGCTCCAAGTACCCACCAGAGTTGTAGATTGCGATGGGATAGAACTGGCCAAGTGGTTGTTCGATAGAGCTGATAATTCTGAGCCGAATGATTGGAATTTGGTTGGTGTAAGTTGAGATGAGTGAGGAAAAATTCACTGCAGATAAGAGCACAGAGTGATTTGGAAAGCTTTGCAGTTTTTGCAAGAACCGTTAGATATCCTTCAGCACTTGCTCCGATTTTGGAAAGGGGACGCAAAACGGGATTAAATGGTGTATAATAGTCCGCGATCAGTTGAGACTGCACATAGAAATCAAGCAGTGTCAGAGCTTCAGTTTTATGCCTGCCGTCAGTGACGCGTAGTTAGAAAGTCCAAGCTGCTACGGCGACCACCTGTCTATGGTAACCAGTCAAAAAGATCCCCGAAGTTTACTCCTATTGTTTGGCGGCGGAAGTCAGTGACTACAACTACAGTGACGACAACAAAAACGAGCTTATAGAGAATTAACAACGGGCGCAATGGATGAGACGAGACAAGGCACAGCGAGCGTTGCAAATGGAGCCGACAGCAGATCACGAGCGGCATCTGGTAACGAGCCTGGACTCAGAACAAAGGAGGTATTTGTCGAGAAGGCAATGAATCAGACAACTACGGCACTGGCGAAGCCCATAGGAATGAACGCGGGTCGAGTGGTGCAGCCACGGGAGAGCAAATCGCGAGCTTTCGAACGACTCAGGCCGGCCAGAATCCGATGTAGCGAAGCGGAGACATGGGGTCGAAAGATGGAGCGGTTGTTTCTAAACCCAACCTATTAGGCCCTCGAATGGCCCGTCACACAAGTCCTCATCCGCGTTGCGTCGTGGGAAGGAAACGCGGTCCAAATCTGTACGGGTTTGTGTTGTCAGCGGCAAGTTGTTGTGGCAATCCACGTTCTGCCCCCCTCCCCGCGTCCTTTTCGCTACACTATGTGTAATGTTGCTGTGCATGAACCTGGCCATGGCGACTACACGTCCAAGACGACCAGTCTTCGTCGGTCCCTTGACTGGTCGCCTTAAACAGGTCTGATTGTATAACCCTGTTATGATGGACCTGGGCGGTGGGCCGTAACCAAACAACTGGACTCTGTTGTGAAACAAATGGATCATTATTGGGTTTTGTATGGTCATTCGTGGAGGCGCTATTGGTAGCAGCGTATGCTGGCATAAAAAGTGGATCGTTTGGCAAATCGTGAGACTGTTCTGTAGGAGGAAGTGGGGTTCGAGAGTAGACTAGAAACTGAGGATGCCACTAAGAGATCGTATGCGTTTGGGGTGTATGTCCTCACACGCTTTTCCAGGTTTCTGATAAGATGCTATATTACTCGAATTGGAATGTTGCTGTCCCCGGGTCGTAGTGGTAGGTTGCAGAATCTTTGGTGGTGGTGAATAATATGTCGGTTTGCTACTTCTGACCGCGCGATAGTGGACCTTCTCGATCAGTGGTTATGGCCTTGAGAAGTTTGCGAAAGTAAGGCTGCTTTCTCTCTGTCGAGACACTCTCTCGCCAGAGAAAGGTACGCATACGAATAGAAAACACAAGAGACACGTTTCGCGTCCATCGAGGAACGGGCCTGAATACAGGGTCATACTAAGAGATTCAGCGCACTAAATGCAAGGTACGGAATCAATTGGGAAAAGGTTGAGATCATTAAGAGAGGAATACGATCAACAGGCCATAGGTTAGTTGCTTAGGAGGTGGAAACCACCATGGCCAATGACTACGTGAACAATACGGATTGGCTGAAGATAACTAACGCGTGGCGGTCAGTTTGAACAGCGTTGGCGCGCGGACTCAGGTCGAAGCGTGAATCAATGGCAACGGGAACAAGAATGTCTCCCACTTGAACGACCTGTGACGCGGGTCAGTCGGGAACGTTCGATGCTAGTTGTTACACCAGAATGACTTTTCAACCACTGACCTATAAGTGACCCCTGTTATTTCTCACAATTATTTTCTTACTTTGATATGAAGAAAACACATGTATGTATGAATTCACCTGACTACACGAAGCTCTTACGTCAAAAGTGGAACGTAGCCACAACAAAAAACCTGAATTATATTCTAAACCTACCGAAAGCAACTATTCCGAATTGTCATAAAGGTAATCTCTATTTGAAGCACACTCTCTTGGCATGCGGCTTATATTCATTATGACACATTCATTCGTTGTGATTTCAAAACACGAACTGTATGGAAGGACTTCACTAACCGTAAACATGGCTTGTTTGGACATTACTAGCCAATTTGTGACGCATGTGTGTTTGGCATCAATCGATACATGCATTTAACTGACCCCTTTTATTCCTCTCCCCACCTACTTCCAAAAGCGAAGCGCCATTTAGTGCCGTTGGCGTCTGTTACAACCTGAAGATGCGGATACTGGCCTGGCTGCACTTCCCTATAAATCTCTTCTGCTTGGGATACTACGTACTCAGGGTAAGTATGATATTTTCCCGATTCTCAACAAAACCGCAACCCTTCAAGGAAAGTTCCAATCGTCGGAAAGGGAAGCGCAATTTCTACTAAGATGATCAGTAAGCATAGGTTTTGCGATGAATCAGTAATTCATTGTATCCTCACCAAACACCAAGATCCAACTATGTTCCAAAAACGGGATTATGCGACTTCACTTGGCAGTCAGCCTCACATCTTGGTCAAAATCCACTTGTCTGAGGTTGAACGCGTAAAAATACGAAAAATTCCTTCCTAACTGTTTAGGAGGTGTTTTACCAACACATCTTTAACCACTACTCTTACCCTCGCATGTATGGTGAAAACCGGTACTCCTCTATATCAGGGCAATACCTGGGCGTGAAGTTGATCCGTGGTTCATTCGTTTGAACGAAATATCTACTAAAGTCAGGAGACACGTATTGTCTCAGGTTTTCTTCTATACATTTTTGTCTGATGTAGCGGTTTGTCACAGAGTGAGTGTTATCTCCCTGGATCCACTGCTATCCCTTGATCTTTCAAGTATTTTAAGTAAAGACCTCCTAGTTTTTGTTAAGTCATTGAAGCATCTATCCTAACGGCTCGCTATTTCTGGACCGAAAATTGTTAATATTATTGCATTCAGTCATGTTGACGCCTCCAAAACACTTGTGTCTAAGTTGTTCGCTGAGGCTAGCCCGTTCTCCATAGTGTGTTATCTGAATGCACCCTAGGCTCCTTAGTCATACATACGTACAAAACCATATATGCTCGCACATAAGCCTACGGTACGCCAGCTATCCCTTAGCTGTACCTATTTTAATGGGTCAAGTTTGGTAAATAAAGAACTGATAGCTAGAATGCTTTAATCATATTAGCTATGCCAAGTATTTTTGTTAAATGTTGTTTCATATCTACTTTTATAATAGTCAACTTTATTAACTGTCCCTGTCCAGGGTGTGTTACAGCCTCGTTCTTCGTGGTGACATAAAATCCATTTTTGATGTGGCCTAATATGATTTGGTGCGATTCGCCGAACTGTTGTTCCGCCCATGCCCTGCGAATACTGAGGATGTCCGATCCCTCGATTCGCCCGGCTCTACCACCACCACCACCACCACAGTCAGCGTAACCACAGCCTCGGCTGAATCGACAAATCTAGCTGCCCCAACAATCACGAGGTACTAAGGCAATCAGGGCCACCGACTCACCATCTTGCGTGCACCCAACACGCTACTGGTATCCATGATTATCGATCCGCACCATGTCTCAGTCAAGCGCAGCTACAGTTAAATCGATCTGGCTACCATCGAATAGCGCGAGCAGCACACGAAATGTGAGGTTACCGTGACTGCGGCCGAACTGTCTGTCACGTGCGGTTGCGCGTAAGGCCCCTTTCGCATGACCATCCGAGTACGCACTTTAACGCACAGGATGCGGGATGGCACGGGAACACATGTGAAATGGACAAGAAGAAGCCAACATCAGTTGGCACTCCCTAGTCTGAACATAATTGCAGGGGGGGGGGCAGAATATTGACTGGCGGACCGTACCCTGGTCCACCCTCTACTCAACGGCGATTGTCATGCGAGTCGCTACGCACCAACTACACATAAGTACGGAGTTTCGGCAAATACGGCAGTTTGCTGGTGTCTTCGACCCTACGTAGTACATCACCACTATCTGTCACGAAATGGCTCCTCCGAGAATGATGGCAGTTTTTTTTACTTTGCCAACCGTCTCTTCCTCTTGGTCCAAAATTTCATGTCACTGCATGCCAGGTGCACATGTTTGGCCAACACAGCATTCACATGCACGATAGCTCAGTTCCTGGGAGAACAAACCGCGCGAATGTCCATTATCACATAGACGGACAGACAACTAGGGGCTACATAGGTAATCCTCAAATGATATCCACTCACGAGTACATCTATAGTCACCGCTAGGCCCAACCGTACCAGGTGAGTCTGACCACTCGTGTTTCCTTGCTTGCATGAAACTAGCTTCAGTGTAGCCACTCGTTGCGGAATTTGGTTGTCGAGCGCCACCGGACCCACTCCAAAGCTTGGTCCGTCTGCCGCACTCGCCAGCGTGCCGCAGGCTCAATAATTCTAGTGACAATCCATGGTATATGCGCGCCTAATATGCTATTAGCTAGCTGACTTAGAGTTGTTCCTACAAATAAGCGCCCTCAGTGGATTACCTTCCTTGAGCAATCTTGGAGTGCACCTAGCTATGGATACCAACGTCCCAGTAGGTTTCAAGTGCATGTATCGCAATTAGCCACTGAACGAAGAGTAACCACTCACTTGTGTGTACACACATCAGATGCATTTTGGATGAACAACAGAAGAACCTGATTTTCTTAAGGAAGGCTTTTTATGTTACGTATGTGGTTGACTGGTAATTGGTATAGATCCATCACTGCTCTGAGCACGCAGACATTTGACTGTGTTTCGTCGTCCACTGTGGTATTGCGAAAGACACATAACCCTGTCCTTGGAATGCACACAATGATCCATTAGTACTCGGCAATGCTCGGTCAATGGTATCTGACACTGCCTAAGCCTGTTCATTGGATTGTTGGAGATAGTGCAGATGACGGGCGGTACCCAAGCAGGATGAATATCTGAAAGTTCTTGGAGTTCGTACACTGTTGTCCTTTCCCACTTGAACCTAACTCAACTATCAGTTGTGTTCCAATTAGGTAGTCTGCGTAAATCCACTCTAACTTCATGTTTTGAATACATCGGCTCAATTAATTTCCATCTTGATTTCAGTGTTGCGCCGCCACGGATCCAGCCAGATTCGTCCTCACTTACGGCTCCATCATCGACCTTATAGCCATACCTCCAACGCTCTTCGCTCCGTTTATGGCGAAGCGGCACTTGGGTGAGTTGAAGGAGTTCATTATCTTGTAAATCTAATCAGAGGAACCCGATTTTTACTGATAGATTAGACGAGTAGGCTGTTGTATCAAAGGTTGCTTGGAAAGCCGAGTAGCTGAAGCTCCATCAGGTCTTTGGGACGCATCCCAACAAAATAAAAGCACGGGCGTTACTCACACCTAAACTTGCATAACAAGATCGACTCCACACCTATATCGAATCTCGGGCACAGTTTGTCCGAACACAGCATAAACTAACTCGTGCTTTGATCCCTGTGTTAACTTTACCGCTTTTAGTCACGGTCGCTAGGCGCGATCGATGACCATAACACACTTGGTTAGATTTGCAGATTAGAAGCGAAGATTGGCGGCATCCGGTCACGGATTTGCCTGTCCTTGCGGCCTCCTCAGATCAGCCACAGAACGCCAGCGCCTACAGAGGGACCACGTGTTGCGTGCGCTGCACCACTCCCACACCCCATATCCAATGTAAACCCGAGGGAGTAAAACCGGAAGGCATGTGCATGGGAGCCAGGTTTTATCAACGGAGCCGACCCCACAATCCTTGAACAGGAACAACAGTAGCACTCCTGTCTATCCAAGTGCGGAGTTAAACGTACCAACCATACACAACTCGGTGACTGGGCCATAGTCCTCACTACACTGGGTGGAGCCACCCTTTGAGCCTAGCACGGTCACGAGGACTACGCACACCGTCTCCCAAGGTAAACACTTGCACCTTGAGCCAGTATAATCGAACTAGCGGTTATTCGGAAGATAAGCACTTTGTTAACATTCCCACTAAACGCAGCCACACCGGGGTTAACAAACAGGAAAAGCAAAATAAGAAAAAAAAATAAACACATGAACTAGACCGTAAGTGTGTGGCCGCACAACCGAACGGAGTGAATGCAAAATAGGTGGATTAATTCTGATTTAGTGAATGGGTGATCTTTGGTAATGGTTGTGAAAATCAGGATATTTCAAACAACGAACAGCGAAAATAATAAAAAGGAACGCGAAATAAACGGGAAATATGCGGAGAAGTAACAGAACTGAGTGAATACAAACTACTTGGTTAAAATTACTTGGTTAAGATTGTCGAACAAGCGTACGGACAAATCACTCTAGCACATATGCAGCTGCTACCGATGACAAGGTTGGTTATGTGTGAGGTTGGATTAAAAATGCTGAAGGTTGGGTTCAATGGTGTATGATGGGATAAAAAGCATAACTTTACAAGACCCACAGGATGGATGTGCAAAAGAAAATGAAAATGAAAATGTTCCAACGTGGAATTAAAGTATCAGTGGTTAAATCATTGCACTTTAACAAAGTGTTGTGTATCGTTTATCACTAAGATGAAAATCTAAGAGTCTTTCGAATGTCGTCATGTCTGGTGCGTTCACCACATAGTTTGGTAATGCATTCCAGTGAGAACAGATTCTAAGTGAGAAAAAATACTTTCTACAATTCAAACGAGGGTGTTGCGTCATTAGTTTCAGGTGGTTGCCTCGGTTTTGTTTGTATGGGGCTAGAGTCAACAGTGATGTACATGGATGCTCGCTTTCGGTTAATATCCGGTATGTGAGAGTAGGATCTCCGCGAAGCCGTCGGTATTCTAATGAAAACACACCGAGTACACGAAGACGTATTTCGTAGCTTATACCGGATAGTCCACGCGTTGCTTTTGTGGCTCTTCTTTGGGGCTGTTCCAAGAGGCGGATGTCTCGTTTTAACCATGGACACCAGGCTTGAATTGAATATTCAACATGAGGACGAATGTAGGAGTTAATCAATAACGGTACTAGCTGTCGCTCAAAAGTGCCGAGAGGTCGCCTCAAAAGTCTCAAGTTCAAGTTCGCTACACTTGCTGCTTTCGAAGATTGGAGCGAATTTCCAAGACTCTCTTGCACGATTATACCTAGGTCGCGTTCACTAGTCACGGGTTGCATGACGTGTTGCCCCAAAAGGTGTTTGTTGACGAAGCTGTTGTGCACCGTCAGCAGGTGGCACTTTGCAGGGTTCAGTGGGAGCTGGTTCTTTTCTGCCCATTCGTTAATCCGGGTCAGATCTTCCTAAAGATAGACACCGTCGGATGCTGAGCGAATTGCTCTCCATATTTTAGCATCGTCTGCAAATATTTGCATTGGAGATAGAATGTTTGCTGGAAGGTCATTAATGTAGACTAAAAACAGTAGCGGGCCGAGGACGGATCATTGTGGTACACCACTGGAGACGTAAAGGCTTTCAGAATAGGTGTCGGCTACTCTTACCTTGATTGCTCTGTCGTGTAAGTAGTTTTCCAACCAGGTGAGCAGGGAACCGTTGATACCGTAGGCAGCAAGCTTGTGGAGGAGAAAGAAGTGATTGACCCTGTCGAATGCTTTAGAAAAATCAAGGTATATCACATCTATGGGCACTCCTTCATCAGCCGCCCTGGTCCATAAGTCCCGAGTAATCAGCAAATTGGTGAGACAAGATCGGCTGCGTCGGAAACCATGTTGGGCTTTAGAAATTATCTGTTGACTTTCAAAGTATCGCGTCAGTTCATCTGCGATTACCGATTCCATAACTTTTGACAAAACAGGAAGGAGAGTAATAGGTCGGTAGTTAGCAGGATCCGAGCGCTTACCTCCTTTATATATTGGAGTGATAATTCCATTTTTCCACTCAGATGGGAGTGTATGGGAGTTAAGCAGACACCGGAAAAATGTTGCAAGTGGTGTTGCTATGGTGGGAGCAAGGGTTTTTAGTACTTTTGGGCAGATCATGTCGATTCCAGGGACACTGTACTCCCGGAGAGACTGTAGTTTGCTTGCAACAGCTGCTGGAGTAAAGGTGACGCTGGATAAGCCAACTACATTGGTTGGGAGTTGATAGGGCGAAGGTTCCATGACATTTGTAGCTACCGAGCCAAACTGCAAGAGTAGAGCATTCGCGGTATCCACAGCAGTAGTTGTTAGGCCACTGGCCGTCCTGAGTGGTGGTATTCCGGGCTTAACCTTTCTTTTGCCATTCACAAATCTGTAGAGCAGTTTGGTGTTACTCCTAAATTTCAGCACCATATTCTCCTGCCATTCGTACTTATCGACTCTAATGAGTGACGTGCAATAGTTTCTGATGACTTTGTAATCCTGCCATATTATATCACATGGGCTTAGCAAATGTTGCCTCCAGAATTCATCTCTTGTGTTGATCCATTTACGTGTTCTGCTCCGGATCCACGTATTGTTTGAGCAATGTCTAATAAAGTCAAGCTAGACAAGGAAAGGGTTAAGCGAATATTTGTGGAAATACTAAACATGATACAGGGTAGTACAAAAGTAGTTGGAAAACTTGTAACAAGTAAATAGAGTGAACGTCACAAGAAGTGGTATTTGGGATTTTTTCTGCACTAACACACATAACCGTGCTTCAGCTATCGGCTGTTCACCAAACCTTGTACCCAGCGACCTTTGTCTATTTCAAATATGCAACTAGACACTCAAGAAAACACATTTCACGTCGGTAGAAAATGTGAATTTTAGGCTACCGAGATCCTAGGAATACTACCCGCGGAACAGCGTTGAGAATTTGTAGCATCAATTGTGGTGATGTTTCAGCTCCGAACGGAACTATTTTGAAGGTGATCTTAAACGATTTCCACAATTCGTTAGAAACAGCTACTGGCACAGTTTCGTATTTCGGTGTCCGGCTACGTGTATCGTGTTGATATCATTGGAACAGTCGTCTGTCGAACTTTTATTACTTAAGAAAAAACCATGGTAATGTGAATATCAACTAACACACAAATTCGCGGAATGTTACTGTTTGGTATATCGTCGGCAACAGTCTCAACGTCTCAGCATCACGCATGAGACGCAGGTACTGGATTGCAACAGCGTGTATAAAGTTTGCGATTTTGTAACATACGTACGGAAACACAGGAAAAGTGTTACTTGGAACTAGAAAGAATTAGTATCATTCGAACGATGACACCGAATAAGCAATTGAACTATTCAGGGAGACGGGTGGGGGCTTGGACATTATACATGGTAAGACTAATGGCTAATGTTGGTGTAAAAACGAGAAAAAGTCCAGTGTCGCAAGCTACTGCAAGAATGACTGTTTTCCTGTTCCGTATAGAGAACGAATAGATATCTTTTGCGTCGGAATTGGACAGAACACAGTTGCTGGATCGCGTAAGGCCACTGTTAACTGAAACATGAACGCAAAGGGTCCGACTTCGAGCTTTGAAGCAGAACACACGCTCTGAGGTCTGGAATACTGGCACAGTATCAAATTGGATTGTGACTTGCTTTGAAGTGAACGGTGGCCATTCTGATCATCTGGACCATGTCTGAAACACATGTACGTTTGGGTGTTGCTTGCTTATGCCAACACAAAACCCCACGAGTTCCTTCGTCCTTGGTTGGATATTTCAAATATAGATAACCCGAGGCGTCACGACTGCGGGTGAAGTCTTTGTCACTAGGACGCAGAGTTCCTAGGCTTCAACACGAGGACTGCAAAGACTTAGGAAGCCGGTTTGGGGACTACAGTCTTGGAAGTGAGCAATGCTAACCTTCTATAAAAGACCCATTAAATTTGTCTCATAATGAATAGTTCAAGGAACATCACCTCAAGGAACCTCACCTACTACTGACAGCTGAGAAACCGTATCCGTATACTTGTTAACACAAAATGTTAGTCGGGAAATCTTAAATTTGCGGTGCTCCCACTTGTTTCCACACTTTAGCATGTGTGGCTCAGTAACACACGCATCGCTGTCATCTGAAGAGGTACTATTTCAAAGGTAATTATTCTTACAGTAGGAATGAAACTTTTTCAAGAAAAGTTCATTTGGAAACCACATAAAAACATACTCATTTCCCTTTTGCTGACAGATTTGAATTTTCTTCGAGCCACCTGTCTCTTTAACTATGTCGAAGTACTGACGTTCCTTGGAATCATCAAATCCAACCGGAGTATTCAGTCAGCACGAATCTGTTTTGCTTTGTTCACCATGTGGATGGTGGGCAGCGGCTTGATGCATGGCGTGAGTCATTTACTCAATTGGCACGTTAATACAAATTATGGGTTCACTTGTATTGTTGTTTAGCCCATCAAAGATGAAGGAAATTTGGGGCTTCCAGCAAACTCTGCTTACCACAGAACACTTAGAGAATATTTGCAGCGTAGGATAAGCTGTGGTGATTTGTTGTTAACGTAGCACGATTGTGGTTCTTTGTCTCGTTCGCCACCATTTAATGAGCCTAAGTTCCTAGGCATAATTCTATTCGGCCAGCAGTTTGCGCTGTTTCCCCAGAGAAGGTAGTCCAGGTCGCTGATCAATACACTGTTGTTTTCACTGGGTACATACAGTCTAAAATCCTCCTGCACTCAACTGCCACCACAGTTACTGACAACTGGGCTTGGGTGTTGCCTCGTCTTTCAAGATGAGCGATTAAAACACGCAACGTTAGAACACTGGGATTAGATCCGAGTAGGGTTAGTCTTCTAAAAAGAAGAAAGGATACTGAGTTTGCGTGAATTTGGGTCCCAGGTGCCCTAGGAAATGTGATTTATACTAGTTATAAACTAACATATTCTTACTTTTTCGTTAGGTTGAGCTTCACAGTGCCGAAAGAGATTATCCGTTTGTTCAGCACCGCATCAGGTTCTCTTGCACTACAAACACTGAGCAGGTTTTAGTCCCGTTTCTCACCCTAAATGAACAAAAAGTTGGGTTCGAAGCTGAGATGGAAGACCTATTGCGATTCAGGAGGCGATTGTTTCGGTTAAGCGAAAATAACATAACGGTGTTGTACATATTGGCGTCATTTCACAGTGGTGGTGAATGAGACTGAGACTGTATTTAAGAGCAAATAGAAAGGTTTCTGTACAACTCTATCAAATTACAAAAAATCAAACACAGTTGTGAATCATCAGCGGTTGTGTCTGGTCCGTTAATCGTTTATCCCTTTTGGTTAGGATTTTGTATTAGTGTCATTATTTCCGGGCATTCAATGTCTTCTTTTGGCATTGTATGTGCATCGTTTCACAAAAGCACAGGTTTCCGAAGTAACCATCGATACGTGTTTTAAAACACTCCACAGAATCGACTTCTATTAGTCCTTCTGGTAGTGGATTCCATAAGTTTACGATTCGTCGTTCGATAGAAAAGCTGATGTGATACTTTATTCATGCAGGGGACCCTGAGTTTGGAACGGTGTCCTCGGGTGGTGCAGGGTTCCCGCAGGTGAAATGTTGGCCGCAGTATGGGGAAGTGATTTAAGTGTGTTACTCGTTGGGTCATTATAAGGTCTTTTTGCACTCGGCGGTAGGATAGTGTGTAGAGTCCGAACCTTTCACGAAGTTTTTCATACGGAAGCTTTCGTATACTCGGTATCATTCCAGTTGCGATGTGCTGTATTTTCTCCAGCTTTTCAGTTTCCCACTGGGTTATCGGATGGTAAGCTGGGGCACCATATTCAAGGATTAGTCTAATGAGCGAGGTGAATAGACTAGGGACGGTTTCTTCGGACCATGTAGAGAAACTGCTTCTTAATGCCCAGAGCATCCGAAGTCCCGCACAGTACAATTTCTCTGTATTTTCCACTGATCTCATATCATGTCGCGAGAGAACTCCTAAGTCTCTGACAGATGTGTTAGGGTGGAGTAATTGGCCGTCCAAGGTGTATGCTCGAGTGGCTGGATGTCTAGCGATACTGATGAACTCCGACTTGCTTGCCTTAAGAGGGAGTTGTATCTCAGTGGACCACGTTGACAGTCGCTCAAAGTCATGCTGGAGGCGAGCGCAGTCGTCCTGGTTCTCAATAATCCTTCAGATTTTCAAGCGGTCTGCAAACAGGGCACATGATGACTGGAGCTGCTATGGAAGATTGTTAATATGAATAGGAAATAATACTGGCCCAAGTACAGTTCCTTGAAGCACGCCACTGGTCGATGGGAACCAGTCTGTCAGGTAGTCAGTGACCTGTACTCTAAACCTTCGTCCCACAATAAACTGGTGTAACCACTGAAGTAACGTGTCACCGATACCGTATGTCTTCAGTTTACCAAGGAGTATCTCGTGATTCACTCTGTCCAACGCCTTACTAAAGCCGATGTACACCACGTCAACATCCTTTTGAAGACCACCTCAAGGTCATCCTCACACACGTGTGACGTGCGTGCTACCGGTTCAGTTGGATTATCTTCCTCTATCCTATCTGCAACTTCTCGCAGCGTTGTCACTGTACGCTCATTCGAACCGGATTTACCAGCTCTACACAGTGATCCATCATACGTGGAAATATCTTCTACGATTAGAGGCTGTGCCATCACTAAGCGTTTTTTCACTGGCATCTGTGATTAAGCGCA
>CALYDF020006840.1:0-13042 GCA_944474145.2 Dicrocoelium dendriticum | reverse complement strand
TTTTATTTTTATTACCACTTTTAGGGAAAGGTCACGCGACTGCTTGCTTCCATTCTCGAGGAACGATCCATTGAGTCAAGGGTGCATTAAAAACATTTCAGTCACTTCCGGTGTGACCATAGTTGCCAAACTGTTGAGAAACAGCGGATGTAATCCAGCAGGTCCCTGGGGGTTAGAACAATCAAGGTTTGCTAGTAAGCGCATGACTTCATCCGCTAAACATGCCAGAGTAGCCAGTTTCGCATCGCTCGGGGTATATCCGAATACTGGAGTGTTTGTACGGAACACTGTCTCGAAATGCGAAGCAAGTGCCATAGCTCGGTCTGCGTTGGCATTCAACGGCTCACCAGGTACGTTTACCAATTCAGGTAATTTATCAGTTGGCTTACGTCTAGGTTCGATATACGCAATTTGCTTGGGCGCCTCGTTTGCAACTGTTGATAAGTACAGCTCGTAATATGCACGTTTCTGTGGTTTCACTATACTGCAGCGAGTTCTCTGCGTTTTATAGGCGGCGTAGTCATCGGCGCTGTGTTTGGCTGAAGTGCTTCCATAACTTCGTGCGTCGTCCTGATAGTACAACATAAATAAATAAATTGTATATTCCTCGACGATGCGAGAATCTGTTACCTAAAAGGAACAGATCAAATAATAGTACCACCATTCCATGACATTGTATTAATACTGTTTCAGGAAGAAACATGGGCGCAATTGCAAATTAGGTAACAAAGAGAAATCAGAACCTTTCTGCTATTCTTTCCCGCCATTGAATCAGGATGCTTTACAATCATATGTCGAATGTTTTGGCTGAGAAAAAGTGTAATGAAAGGGGCTGTTGTCCGAAATGTTTTGTGTACGTGTTTCGAAAGTTTATTAAGGCACCATGGATACGGTTTTCGAACGCGCTACCTATGGACTGTGATGTCCTGAAAATATTCATCACGTTTTGGACGGTTAAATGCTTATTAATCGTAAGCTTAAAATTGCAAAGAGTGTATAGCATACTTTGATATCAGTTGGAAGTTTGTTCCAAATATTTGAGTAATGGGTTAGGAAGAAACGTTTGCTGATTCTCGCGGTAAATTTTGCAATCATGACGTTTGCTTCTTCGTTACATATCGTATATTTTCTGTTTAAAGATATGTAAACACCGTTATCAAGAATGCGAATTTGACAGGTTATAAGTGTAAAGAAAACCTAGGTTCAGCTTCATTATCAGAGGCCAAATTGGGTCAAATCCAAGTTTATCACATCGCTTACTGTATGTCAACTTTGAGGAATATGCACATAGCTTTTTTGGGAAGCCTCTCTAGACCCTCTCAAGAGCGCGTTGGTCAGATTTCCGCAGATTTGACTGTACCGTTGGACAGTATTCCATACACGGCAATACATATGTTTTGTAAAACCATATGCGAGACTCCGTGAGGTAAAAATGATGGCAGTTGTAACCGATGGTCTTCATGGCTTTCGAAACTTGAAAGTCATCGTGTTCAGAAAAGTTAAACGTAACTGAATATCGCAGGCCCAAGTCGCGAACTGCCCTGCATTGCGAGCTATATGCGCCTTGTAGTAGTAAACCGTCTGACGGTACTTGGCATACGTACGACAAAATATTTCACTTGTCCACGGCAAATGACATCTGCCAAAGTAGGCACCAGGAGTCAAGGACAGATAGCTCATCCTGAATGAGACGTACGGCTTCCTAAGTATTGGCAGGTAGTTGTGAGTAGACAACTTTAATGTCATCAGCAGAGATAAATCTGACATTGTTTCTTATTCTCTGGAATATATCGTCAAAATATAGTAGAAAAAGAAGAGGACCAAGAACACTTCCTTGAATTGCTCCACTGGCGATTGCTTTCGGTTTAGCGAAATGGTCGCCTACGCGCACCACCTGCTGTCTACCAATTAGATATGAAAGCAGCCAATAGAACATCGGTTCACCAACGCTTATAGCCTTCAGTTCGTTTACTAACCTTCTGTGAGTCACTCTATCAAAGGCTTTTTGCATATCCAGGAACAAGATTACGACACTGTTTCCGTTGTCAATGGCAGCCGTTGTGTGGTTTAACAAGTCAGTCTGGCATGCTGCGCAGGAGCGATCTTGCATGAAGCCGTGTTGTGAATTGCTGATGAGGTTAGCATTGTTCAAATATATAAATAGTTCATCTTTCACTATCCTTTCCATTATTCTAGCTACGATGGGTGTGTGATTGCTGGGACGAAAGTTTTTAACCTCGTGGGCAGCGCCATTTTTATGTCGCGGGATAAAGACAGAAGTTTTCCATTGAGTAGCTTATACTCCGTTGTTGAAAGAGAGTGTAAAGATGTTGAGCAAAAGCAGAAGGAAGTCACTACCACTGTATTTTATTAAACAAGGTGGATCCCATCAGGGCCTGCTCATGTTGAAGAGCGTAAGCGAGAGATTTGACCAGTGATTTTCGCTATAGTGAATTCCACTGTGCATAGACCCTCATTGTTGTGCGGCATGATAAGTGTTGGCGTGTCTGATGATTCATTGAGCATTGATTCGGCAAAATAAGCACTGAAAGCTTCGCAGATATCACCTGGTGCGTCGTAGTATGTTCCATCAGGCGTGGTGATAAAATTGAAATTGTTGCTGCAACGCGAACCCCGGGCGCGGAATAGTTTGGCTAGCTCAGCTGTTTTGCTAGGGCCGTTCAGAGCTTTATACTCTTCTAGAATGAGAGTTTTGTCACCTTAATGTCTCTGTTCTTCGACGAGCTTCGAGTGCTGTAATAATAGCGCAAAGTCAGCAGTTAACCTGAATTTCTGCCGAATCTTATGAAGCTTTCGTGCTGCCTTCAACGCCTTGCGATCGGATTTATGTTTAGTTTGGTAAGCACATTTTAATGGTACTGCTGAATCGATGCAGAAGCCAATAATACTATAAAACAGGTCCGTCGCATGTTGAGGACATGAAGAGAGAAAGAAGTTATCCCAATTCATCGAACGAACCAGGTCCTTGAAAGAGTTCCAGTTGACAGAACTGAACAGACGATAATGCATTGTCTTCTGTACATCAGCCATGAGTAGTCTTAGGCGGCATTTGAGCGCGCGATGATCACTCTTTGGAAATTCATCAAGAACGTTAACATTGATTGCAAGTAAGCTTAATGATAAAATCAGATCCAGAGTACTTTTACCTCTGGTAGGTTGGGAGACGTGTTGCTGCCAACCATACATTTGGATACAGGAGATACGGTTTTGGTATTTAAAATGAGCGGTTCACATGGATCATGAAATTGAAGGCAGATTGAAATCACCTCTATTAATCTAATTTAAAAATGGTACGCTTGTGGCACATTCAAATACAAGCGTCAAAAGTTCTAGGTCTTCTTAGCTGCGGTTTGGCGCGCTGTATATGCATCCCATAAACAGCTGCTGCTGATTAACAGATATGGTAAGCCAGATTGATTTCTGAACATTGTTCAACAGTGGGTTCTCGAACGGTGCTGCTGCGAGCGATTTTTTCAGATAAATTACACAGCCACCACCTCGACGACCAGGCCGATTTCTCATAAACTTGTTATATCCGAAAATAGTCAACTGATTGTCAGACATGTTACCATGGCACTAAGATTCAGTTATAAATATTATATCATGATTATTCACCAAAACAAACGGGCATAGTGTATGGATCTTAGAGTGAAGAGAACGGTTGTTTATCATAAATACTGAGATAGATGTGATATATGAGGAAGGTTGTTTAGGTTGTGTTATAAACAATGGGGTTTCAAGACGTGTGACTGTACCCAGGTTAGAAATTGGTGAAAAAGTGCGCGTATTGCCAACGGTGGAAAATGATTTGGACGTGGCCACAGCGGAGGGGGCTGAGACCGAGTGTGCCCCCCTGGAAAATATGTCAAGCGAAAGAGTCCATGATTGTCGTAATAGCCTGTGGGAGCTGCAGAGATAGGTTGTGTCCTCTGCATCATGTTAATAAATAGGCTGTTGATTACGTAACGCATTGATAGGAGTCAGTGAGCTGCTGTCAGCTTGTAGCAGTCTGGAGATTCCCCGGTTTGCTTGTGTAAAATTCTAACCAAAATTCTTTAATTGTACACCTAGGCAACCGGTGTGGTCTGTTGAACTGCTTGCTGAGTTCGAATGCTTTACTTGCTCATCGCCATTTTTGCTTGGCGCTCGCTTCGGTTGCAACGCGCGACTGCTCTGTGTGCTGTGCTTGATCCGTTCCCCTAGCTAGAGCGTCCACGGTGTCGTTCATTTATAGCTAGCTAACAGGGAATCTTTTGCTGAACCAATAAAAGTTTCCCTGCAACTCGATCCGTCTTCTGGAATCGCTCTCTGGGCTCCCGGAATAGGCAACCCTCTAAATTGGTGACCCCGGATCCGGAACAATCTCAACGCCGGATATTTCGAACTTTTCTCCGGTGAGCTCGTTCCATTTATTTTTCATATTTTCCGGTTTATTTTTGCATACGGTAGCCTATTTTTTCGCGTCATTTTTTCAAATCATGGAATCTGTAGACCATAAGGTAGAGTCTATGCTTAGTGTTGTATCTCTCTCTGTTCCACCTTTTTGGGACACGGATCCTGTTTTGTGGTTCGCTCATCTGGAGGCTGAGTTTTACAACCACAGAATCACTTCCGACTACGCGAAGTACTGCAAGCTCCTGTCCTATCTCCCCAAGGAGATATCAATGCAGGTTCGTGACGTCATCATTTCTCAGACCGAAAACCGCTATGAGGCTCTCAAGGAAGCCACGATTAAGCGTGTTATGCCCTCTGAGAAAGTTCGCCTGCAGCAGCTTTTCAGGGATCTGCAATTGGGCGACAAACTGCCCTCAACCCTGCTACGCGAGATGCAGCAACTCCTTGGTTCATCAACCATGGACGAGACTTTACTTCGCGAACTATGGCTACAGCGGCTACCGGAAAACACACAAGCGATTCTCGCTACAGTGAGCTCCGTTCCGCTCACTCAACTAGCAGACTTAGCGGATCGAGTTATTGAACGATCACAGCCACAGGCCAACGCCAGCAAGGTCCATGCCGTCGCGTCCCAGGGCACTTCTATCACTGGCTTACAGTCAACTATAGAAGCCCTGCAAACACAAGTCGCGACACTTAGTCGCCAGGTCCAGCAGCTTACTATGACCCGTCGTCGTCCTAGCCGCTCAACATCGCCCTGCAAACGTTCTAAGTCTAGCAACAGGCAAGCTAGCTGTTGGTACCATCAGCGTTTTGGTACCGCAGCTCGTAAATGTGTAAAGCCTTGCAACTTCGCCGAGAAGCAGGGAAACCTCGGCCGGTCGGTAACGGCGACGGACGCGCCTGGCCAACACCAAAGTCGCCTCATCCGCGTTAGGGATTTAACTTCCGGCACCGAGTTTCTAGTAGACACTGGTGCCGAAGTTAGCGTTATACCCCGTAGCTCAGATGAGGTCGTCTCACCATCGCCGACCAAGCTGCGTGCCGCCAATGGCACACCAACCGCAACTTTCGGCGAAAAGCTGCTAACGCTCAACTTAGGCCTCCGGCGAACCTTTCGCTGGCCTTTCATAATCGCTGCTGTGCCTTTCGCCATCATAGGCATAGACTTTCTTCAACGCTTCGACCTCATCGTCGACGCTAAAAGGAAGAAGCTTATTGACTCTAGGACACAGCTCAGTGTTATCGGGACTAGCGCCAACGTGGCTGCTATCACTCCCATTTGTGTCCTACCTCAAGCTTCACAGTCTTTTCTAGAACTTTTCAGCAAGCACCCTAAACTCGTTCGCGTCCTGAACGACTTGCCTCCTGTGACGTCAAACGTCACGCATCACATTTGCACTAAGGGCCCACCTGTTTCGGCCCGCCCTCGCCGACTAGCCCCGGACAAGCTCAAAGCTGCTAAGGCGGAATTCGAGCAAATGCTCGAACTGGGAATAATCCGCCCATCCAAAAGTCCATGGGCATCACCATTACACATGGTGCCGAAGAAATCCGGTGACTGGCGCCCTTGTGGTGACTACAGGGCACTTAACAAAGTTACCGTCCCGGATAAATACCCAATTCCGCACATGCACGACTTGACCTCAGCTCTAGCTGGCAAGTCTATCTTTAGCAAGGTCGACCTAGTTCGCGCCTACCATCAGATACCTGTGGCGCCAGACGACATTGCTAAAACAGCAGTCATCACGCCATTTGGCCTATTCGAGTACCTCAGAATGCCTTTCGGCCTCAGCAACGCTGCCCAAACCTTTCAGCGTTTCATTCATGAGGTAACGCGAGGACTCGAAGGCGTTTATCCCTATCTCGATGACATTCTCATCGCCAGCTCTTCTGACGAGGAGCATCTTCGTCACCTTGACGCTCTCTTCCAACGCTTAACCCAGCATGGGGTTACCGTCAACCCCGATAAATGCGAGCTTGGCCAAAGCTCCATCGACTTTCTTGGCCACCGCATATCTGCCTCTGGTATTGAAGCTCTGCCAGACAAAATCCAGGCACTGAAGGACTACCCTGCTCCCAGTTCCTTCAAGCAGTTACGCCGATTCCTTGGCCTGGTCAACTATTATCGACGTTTTATTCCTAACTGCGCGAGCATTGTTCAACCAATGACTGACTTGCTCCGCGGTAAACAACGGTCTTTTCACTTTACAGACGACGCTAAATTGTCTTTCGAGAAGCTTAAAGACGCTATCTCCAACATAGCGCTTCTCGCCCATCCAGACACGTCTGCATCACTCTCTCTGACAACTGACGCATCAGACACTGCCGTCGGTGCAGTTCTTCAACAACTCATCGACCGTCGATGGATACCTCTAGGTTTCTTCTCAAAGCGCTTACAACCTGCCGAATCGCGATACAGCACCTTCGGTAGGGAACTGTTAGCTATCTACCTAGGTATCCGACATTTCCGTCACTACCTCGAAGGTCGACATTTCACCGTCTTCACCGACCACAAGCCATTGATCTACGCAATCAATGGCGCAACGGACAAGTACTCGCCGCGGGAAACTAGACACCTAGACTACGTTTCTCAGTTTACGACAGACGTACGTCATGTCTCAGGTGCTCTCAATCCCGTCGCGGATGCGCTTTCACGCATTCAACAGATCAGCTTATCGCCTGGCGCCAACATTGATCTAGCCGCTATGGCTGCTGCCCAACAAGCTGATCCCGACATAAGCAAGCCACGACGCAACACCACTGAGACGATCACCATTGATCGACTCAAGCCAGCATTCTTCGACAAGTCTGACTCGCCGGTGCAACAAGCACCTTCACAGCCTGTGCCATCACAGCCGGCACCGCAACCTCAGACGAGTCAGTCCGGTCCAGCAGATCCGACAACCCCAACCGACAGCACTCCTACCCGCCCTACTCTCAATCAACGCGGTAGGAAGCTCAAACCTAAGGTTCGTTTTTCGGACTCCGTTCGCACTTACTTTTTTACGTAGAACGTGCCTTCGAAATTTTCTGCTCTTACTAAACGTTTTTGAAAATCCACAAAAAAAGACCAAAACGTTTTGAAATTACCAAAAAAGAGCAAAATCTATTGAAAACCCAAAAACAGCTTTGCACGTTTTTCGCTTTGCACTCTTTTGTGTATTGCTATGCATTTATGCTGTTTTTTTCATTTTGCTTTCCATATACACCGTCGGTTGGTTGCACCTCGGTTTCACTTTCGCTGGATCCCCGCACGTCAACTGCAAGTGGAACGAACTTCCTGTTCAACTGCCTACGTGAACTTTATTAACTGTCCCCCCACAAACAGTTTTTTTTACCGTTTCGACACCGTAGGGAGGACACGGGTGGGAGCCCGCTAGGGTCCGATTGCATGGTTCTCCCCCAGCAGCTGCATCGGGTTTCACAACCTGGTCTCGCAGAAGGCTGGCCGGCGACGGACAGTCCTCACGTAGATCGAAGGACTGCTTACACAGTCCCTTCTGGGAGAGGGCTATGTAGCAGTCTGGAGATTCCCCGGTTTGCTTGTGTAAAATTCTAACCAAAATTCTTTAATTGTACACCTAGGCAACCGGTGTGGTCTGTTGAACTGCTTGCTGAGTTCGAATGCTTTACTTGCTCATCGCCATTTTTGCTTGGCGCTCGCTTCGGTTGCAACGCGCGACTGCTCTGTGTGCTGTGCTTGATCCGTTCCCCTAGCTAGAGCGTCCACGGTGTCGTTCATTTATAGCTAGCTAACAGGGAATCTTTTGCTGAACCAATAAAAGTTTCCCTGCAACTCGATCCGTCTTCTCGAATCGCTCTCTGGGCTCCCGGAATAGGCAACCCTCTAAAAGCTCCATCTATGAGTAAAATCCGCTTTATTGCGCTCGATATACAAGGTTTCACTATACGGCTTGGAGGCACACTAGTGTCAATCCATACACCAACATCAGCTGATCCGTGTGGTTCGTTGATGGAATCGGAAAGTCATGGTACCCAATTACATCGTTTGTAAGGTGCAAAGATGGCGATACGTCTTCCAGAACTTTATGACCAATGAATGTACATCTATCCTAACAAATGACGGCACAGAGTCGCCCCGTGATGCTTGCGATAAATCTAGATCTACCGTACTTTTACTTTCGATCAATTTGACCGGATTCATAGGTATTCCCGGTGAGCTTGGACACTGGCCATAGCAAACTTTAGGCGGGATATGAGAGTTCGAGGCTTGAGGTAGCGGTTTCGCATGTAATTGCGATTTAGCAGGTAATGCAGTTGTTATTCGCTGATCCTCATTGCTGACACTTCGCATACAGGAAAGAGCATTAGGAAACTCTACATGACTTCCAGAACTGATTATCCAAGAGGAAGCCCCATGTACATCACTAGTTTCGTGGATTGTAGTCATTTTGGGCTTGGTCGGTTTATCATGCTTAGCCGTGAAACTGCGGCCTAGTGGAGGTCCTCCAGTAACCAATTTCGCATCTGACTTTGAACTTAGCTTCGAAGTGCGAGAATTAGGATACTGCATCTAAAGCAATAGAGTGGCCCGCATATATATGTGATTCCTTGTTAATTTCAAAAATCACTTTAGCATGCACCGCTTCGGCCACATTTGCTGCAGGCGTAGTATTATTTTCACACTTGTGGTGGCCACTAAGTGGACCATATCAACTGGATGCGGGGTTCCACATTTCTGTTGGGTCTTCTGTTTTACCTCAAACGTTCTCCTCCTTATCTCTCATTGTAGCGGGGTTTTAAAGCGAGAAGCAGGATCGGTACGCTTTAAAACCAATACGCGAAAATAAGGCCAACCTCCGATGAGTGGAGAACACCAAACGTAACGCTAGGAAAAATTTATTAATGGGGCTAAACGCTATCTAGTACTAAAAATAAGGCACCGGAAGATAGCTAGCTAAGGGAAAGTGGTGGTCGCGTGCGCGGAGAGCAAAGATGGCCGCGGAGCCTATGAGCGTCGCGCCGTTCGAAGGTGGATGCTATGTTGACTCAAGCAAACGCGAGCAACGTTCAAACAGGCGAGCGGCTAATTTGCTATGTACATTGAGAAAATATAATTTTGTGATTTTGTAATATTTTACGCAGCATGCGGCAGCCAAACAGGGGAATCTCCAGGTCACTACAGTTTGTCCTCCGTAGGTTTCAGGCATTTGAAAGTCGTATTAAACACAAGGTGACTGTACTTTTGAATGAATTGTTTAACAATAAGTTCATTTTGAAACTGGAAAAGAATGGGACACGCGTAACGCATTATATTTTTTCGTAGTCTTATGCCGCTGGACCAACAAGATTGCATACTGCATGCAGTGAGAAGCACTTTCTGAACAGTTTTTAATGATAAATTGTCTGACACATTACAAACCATCGCAGTACACGAACAGTGTACTCGATTGTGTACTTCGGTTGAAATGGAGTCTATCAGTACACTGCACTTCATGAGGTTTATTCTATCAATATTTGGGGGCGATTCAAATAAGACAGCTAGACTCTGCAAAGGTTGGAATATCGATGTGAGCATGTCGACTTTTAATGCAAGTTCAGCGTATGCAGTTTTAGCTCCGGATGGACATTTTGCTGGTCTTTCTCTGGTCAGCATTTAGTCCAAGGGAATTTCCCACAGCGCCTACACTGCTTTGGCTTCCAGCCTTTGTGCGAAGTACCTTAGTTCTTGTCTCAGATTTTGAACTAAAATGGAGGCATCCTGGCCCATAATACTATTTTTCCTCATCGGGCGTATCCTTACTGTAGACATGATAATGAAACCGAAGTAAGATACACTGAAACAAAATCAGAGAAGCTTAAACAATGGGTGCTAACTACTGATCCTTAACTGAAAACCCACGTCTAATATAATGCTGGTAAAAACGGCGACTCCATGAAGTTGTGTGATTTAATTAGGAACAAAAAGAACGCACCGCCGTGAACTATTTGTATCGCCGCCTCCGAGTTGCACTCGCTGTTGCTTTGAAAACGCGATCTCTCCACCAATTCCAAACGTGTTGTTGTTGTCTTGCCTTTCCAATGACACACCGGTTAGCACTCGGGTCAGAACAGACGTTCCTCGTGGCATGTCACAAGCGCTTGCAGGTGAATCCAGACAGGCCTCGGAACGAAGCACAGGCTATCGATCTGGTCGGAGCGCTTCTTGGTGTGGCGCTAGTGGTGTGTGGCCAAAGGGTGGATTTTAAGTGGTAGCCTCAGTGACTGCGACAAAATCGGAAGATCAGCGGTAGATCCCTTATATTGCTACCTGTATCTGCCTTACGCAGCTAAGGATAAAAGCAGTCATATAGTTGCTAAAGGGCCCTTACATTTGGCTTTAAAAAAGGCCACAATTTGAGGTGTAGGATGCAAGCCGAAAGAAATTCCTCGTGTATACCTCCACGGAGAAAACGAAAAATTATAAATCGACGGGAGATAGTCGTCTGTAATGCGTGGATTCGAAATACGCTACGCGTTGGAAAGAACACGTCGAGCCGCTTCGAATGAGCGTACGGTGAGGCTGCAAGCAGATGGAGAGAGGATAGAGAGGAATAATCCAAATGACCCGAGAGCACGCACGTCACGCGTGTGAAGTTTTAATTTATTAACGATCCTTAGAGATTCACCACGGTCTATTTAGAAATGTAATTTATGAAATGGGCGAACTGGTCTAATAGTTTCACTGTTTTGTTTTGGTAAGTCCCAACACGCTTCTTTCTCGTCATTCCATGGCAGCGACCAATCCGTGTGCTCAGCTGTGCTCAGCAGCCGATCTCAAATATTCTTCCAAACCTTACGACGCCGTGATCGTGAGGATACCAGAGATGGTAAATGCAAAACGGCTAAAACGGTGAAGTGATCACTGGACCCAGTGGGAGCAAATATTGTAACAGAGTTGTGCGATTATTCGCCTTTTGTAAAAAGGATATCGAGACGATTTTTAAGTTGCTCCGGAAGTTGTATTGTTGGCTGCTGTATATGGTTTATAGCGTTCAGTTCTGTCATCACATTAACAGAAATGGATTCGTGGACGCTGCTGCCAGAAAGAATTCAATGCTATAGGCAACCAACATGTGGGACTTTTAAAGCACACAATAATAAAAAGCATGCAGGTCAAATGCCGTTGCACAATATTGATGCAATCGCGGGAAGCGCTCGACGTGCTCCGATCTGTATCCTTTAATTCAGTTCAGTTGACTCAACGGTACACTGCACCAATGTTGTTTGCGTAGACCTTCACCATTACGAGATGTGGCTGTGACTACGCCTCGCGTACGGGATGTAATATAAAACGCGCAGCCCTGAGCGTCCTAGGGTCTTTTGCACCGAAGTGTCGTGTATCCATCAAAGGACATTTCGGGGTCAACAATAGCGTGGAACCATGTCCTGGTCAAACAAAATCTACTTAGACAACTTTATGCTACCCAGAAGAGTACTTAATAAAATTGCCAAAAATTAAATTAAAATCAAATGTATTGGTAAGACTACGAAAGTTTGGAAACGCTAAAGAGGAGCCTGACAACTAGTGTTGATGGCGTGTCATTAGTAGTATCCGTTTGCTTATCAGCAAAAATTTACGAACTGTAGGTTCCGTTCTCTCTGTTGTGTCCGTCGCCTGAGCTCAATGTGGCAACTGGAAGGTCGTTGCGTTCTTCCAATGTAAGGTCAAAAAGAACGTGAATGCGCCGTCCCTTCAGGAGCTAAAGGCAGGAAAAAGTCGCGTAGGAGTGCCTTGGTCTACAAATACAATTAGTAAAGAACGTGAAGCGTTTGGAGTCCGTTTTCCTAGTCGCAATACTCCTATTACGCGAACAGCTTGTTCGTCGGAATCTATAAGCTGATAGATCAAATCTTACAAAAATGTAACATCATGGTCATAACTGAATACTGAACACTGTATTATAGAGCAATTAAAAATGCATTCTGTACAACTCTTTCGAAATATGGTGGAAAAGGTTATAACAGTTAATAATGATTGTAGAAAGTAGAAGTCACGATTAAAATTCACGCACAATAATGTGCCTCGACGGGGAATCGAACCCCGGCCCACGAATTTCCGGTCCGCTGCTCTACTACTGAGCTACCGAGGGATGACGATTAGGTGAGCACCTTTTAACACATGACTTCTGCTTGGTGCGCGACGTATTGCCAATGAGCTCACAGTACTTGTCCTGGTGTTGCAGATTTGCTCACTCACCCGTCACTTTACACTACTCACAAACATCCAAAAGTTAATAAGGTGTAGACGGATTTGGGTATGGTTCCATTTGGTTCATCGCACTTAGCTTGCAAGCCGCATAGGTAAGCTACCAAGCTGGAAAAGCATCAGACACGGGTTCCGCTCTATTAGGGCTTGTCAGTAGGTCGCATCCATCGGTCCCCTAATGGGGATCAAACCTATGACCGCTAGAGGCTAACGCCAACTAGCTAGCAGTTTGTGCCACTGAGCAATGGGGTTGACAGCCGACCACTACGAATTGATTCATACTCATTATTAATCAGTTCTAAGCCCTACCGGTATTCAAAATTGCTGGGTGGATTCACGGCGCTGGCAAGGAAACACCTGACCTTGAGGTCCAACCACTGTGCTCAGTGTAAAAAGTCGGTCCTTCAGGGATAA